>BSXT01003860.1:0-23124 GCA_030267785.1 Phytophthora fragariaefolia
ACCGATGCCTTAAGGTCGTCGGTCCAGGTAGATCCGTTCACGAGCTCCTCTGTCCTAATTGCATGTTCGAACTGGATGAAATTCTCGAAGCCTGCTCCTAATCCAGGGTAAACCTCGTTTCCCTTGAAGTTTGAGCAGCGTACGTCCTTGATTTTAGGCTTCTTCGGTGATGGAGGTGCCGTTTCCATGCTAGTATCCGACATGGAGGGGGCCCGGGGCGCTCGCGTCGCGAGCTGCTTCTTCAATTCTGACAGTTCAGATTGCAGTTGAAGAATTAGTTGGAGCTGGCCATGCTGCTCCATGGTGTCTTGGTCTGAAGGGTCGAATTGCATGTTGTCTGGCAGTCCTAGATGAGTATTCCTTCGGTCTTGGTAGTCTTCGCCAACCTCGTCAGCACCTCGTGCCTCGGAGTATTCTTCAAGGTCATCGTGTTCGCCTCGCGAGTCTTCGAAGTCTTCACTGGTCTTGGCAGAAGGCGAGCCAGTTGGGCTCATAACCTGAAGGGAGCACTAGTGATCCTGCACGGATTGCTCCTTTCTGTGGTGCCTCGCACCTGGTATATTGCAGAATGAAAGAGGTTGGATGTGGCTAGGATGTCTGTGCTAGCCTAATATGCATGGGTGGTTTCGTACTATGTAGCTGGAGGGGTCGCTGTAGTCGTCGCAGGTCGTTATCGTCGCCACTGCGCAGGTGGCGCCAGCTCTTGCGATATCCAACAGTGCCGCCCTGGGCCAGATAGTTCATTGTCAGCGCCACGCACTTGATGATTTAGTTCTTGCAGTTGGGGCCAGGTTTGTGGCCCCAAGCTGCGTGCACAAGCTTGTAGATTCGCAAGAAGGACACCTTGTCGCAGGGCAGCTTCTTCTTGAACCAACCTGTCCCTGGCGCTCGTAGTGCTTCCTCAAAAGCACGAGCTTTGAACGTCATGGAGGCGCCGGGTGGCTGCCGCAGGCTTGCTTGTCAGCGGGAGCGACGACCGCGCTGACACATGCGCCAATCACTACTACTGCTAGCACTGCAGCGGTGATGTCGTCCATGGCACAAATGTGCTCAGACTGGAACACTTGGTGAGTGGTTGGAAACACGAACTTAGCAAATTGGTACAATGCACCAATAAGGGTTTGACCAATAATATCACAGTATGCATGTCAGTTCAGAACGCGTTCTCTACTTGAACAAGGGCCTAAAACGCCCAGTGTATTTTACTAAAGCCCTTTTGGGTTTTGCGGGCACACCATCTCGTTTTGTGTTCACCCTAAAAGCTGTTTGTTCGCACCCCGGTCTCTGGCTCTGCGCAGCGGATCACAAGTCAGCAAGTGGTTACTCTGCATCCAGCAAGACGTGAGTTAGTTCAAACAAAAAGTTGAAGTGCACAATGGGGGGGCGGTTCTTATAACGTGCAATCGAGCAATCGAGCACACGAGCGTACAGTTACCGAGCATCTCTCCCCAACTGTCCCCGACCGTTAGATCCGGCCGCCTCCCCATAGATCCGATCCAGTCTGCAATCTGCCGTCGACCCCTCAAGCGCCCAAGTTCCCCCCACGAGTCATGCCCGAGACCCCCGCCCCAAGCAGCAGCGCGCACGAGGACGAGGCGGCCCCGTCCCCCAGCACCGTGGGCAACACGTTCATGCGCCAGTACTACCACTTCCTGGCCAAGGAGCCGCAGAGCCTGCACCGCTTCTACAAGGCCGAGAGCCGCTGGTGCCACGGCCTCGGCTCGCACATGGAGGAGCCCATCGCCGGCCAGCGCGCCATTAACGACCAGATCCTCAAGCGCGGCTATGCCGGCGCGCGCGTGGACCTGGACGCCGGCTCCATCGACTGCCAGCAGTCGCTGGGCGGCGGCGTGTTCGTGCTGGTCACGGGCGTCATGACGCTGCGCGGCAGCCCCGCGCCCAAGCCCTTCGTGCAGACCTTCTTCCTGGCCGTGCAGCCCAAGGGCTACTTCGTGCTGAACGACTGCCTGCGCTTCCTGGAGCTCCCGGGCGCGTCGCCCGTCGAGGTGGCGCCCGAGGACAAGAAGCAGGACAAGGAGAAGAAGGTCGCGCCCGCCTCCCCCGCCAAGAACGGCAAGAAGACGGAGACGCAGGCGCCCACGTCCCCCGCCAAGAAGGTGGACAAGAAGAAGGACGACAAGAAGATCGAGCCCGCCGTCGCGCCCGCCTCCCCCAAGAAGGCGGCGTCGCCCGTCAAGACGGCGACCAAGACCACGACCACGACCACGACCAAGAAGGTGGTCAAGGAGGCGACTGCCCCCGCGTCCCCCGCGAAGGCGGAGGCCACGGTGGCGTCCTCGCCCGTCAAGAAGACGACCACGACGACCACCACCACCACGGCCAGCAAGCCCAAAGAGGAGGACGCCAAGGCCACGACGCCGTCGCCGGTCAAGTCCCCGGCCAAGTCGCCTGTCAAGTCGCCCAAGAAGCAGGAGAAGACCCCCGCTGCTGCCTCGCCCGCCCCTGCTGCCCCTACGCCGGCCCCCGCGGACCCGGTGATACCGGCCCCCGCTGAGCCGGAGAAGCCCAAGACGTGGGCTGCGCTGTTCTCGGCCGCGAAGGCCCCGGCGGCCATTACGCCCTCGGCTGCTGCTGCCCCCGCGGCGCCTGCCAAGCCGGCGACCCCGAAGGCTGCTGCGGCTCCTGCTGCCACCCCCGCCCCTGCCCCGATCGCTCCTGCTGCTGGTGCTCCGGCCCCGGAGAAGTCGCCCAAGAACAAGGCGGGCAACGGCAAGGAGAAGGAGCACAAGCGCCTCTACAGCCTGTTCATTCGTGACGTTCCGTCGCAGGCGCGTGAGAACGACCTTCGCGAGCTGTTCAAGGGCTACGGCTCGATCGCTGGTGCGAGTATCCTGGCCCAGCGTGGTTTCGGCTTCGTGGACTTCCACGAGCAGGAGAGCATGCGTGCTGCCCTTGCTGAGACGAAGGAATTCAAGCTGTTCGAGAAGGTGCTGCAGGTGGACGAGCGTACCGAACGCAAGGAAGGACAGCGCGGTGGCTTCCGCGGTAACGACTCGCGTGGCCGTGGCCGTGGTTACGGCCCCAAGGGCGGACGCGGCGAGCGCAAGGAGCGCAACGGTGACGAGGCCCCCAAGGGCGACCGTCGCGAGGGTGCCCGTCGCGAGAAGACTGGTAGCCGTCGTAGCGGCAAGGTCGACGGCGCGTCGAACAACCGATCGGAGTAAAGCGGTATTTACATGTGCAAGCACCGGAGTTGTCGACATGCAGCGGTATGCGAAGCATGAAGCGCTACGGTGGAGAGAGCACGACGGCCAAAGGGCTGCCAGCTTTCAGATCGTGAGCAGGTTGCAAGAGAATGTATCCATAGGGTTTGCAGAGGGAGAGCTCACCTCGGCAGCGATGATCGAGTGCTCTCCTTGCTGTGCCGGGTAGGCAACGCACTAGGTAGGAAGACACAGACACAGAGCCGATAGAGGTTGCGAGAAGGGGGGCACAGATGAGATGGAGAAGCAACTTCTTTCGGTTTGTTAGGGTAGAGCTGCAAGCAGAGGGGCTTGGCAAATTGAAATGATACAAAAAGACCGAAGCCCGTTGTGGCACTGGCACCGGAAGGTATCTCGTCTTGTGTTGACCTGCCACGTGGCAGTTGTTGAAGTTGAAGTGGTGGATACTGAAGTACTTACATGTACAGTGTATGAACGGAGAACTTGGACAAGAAAACATTTGCAGCAGGAATCTATCCAATCCATTCTTTGTTTTGTTTAGGTCCAAAATGCCCTCTTTTGTGCAGATCGCCAGGTTAACCCGTGTACATCTTTACTATGCCTGTCAAACACCACCCCTGGTTGCCAGGGGCGGGGCAGCTTACTGCACAACTTGTGCTTCTTTCAACACACGAAGTGCCTTCTTCGTGTCACCCTTCTTCAGCAACACGTAGACTAACAGCTCCAACGACTCACGGCAGTTAGGGTTTTCCCTCACAGCCCTCGTGACGCTCTCTTCAGCCTCTGAATTGCGTCCTTGCAGCAAAAGTGTGGTCGCGTTGTTGACGTGGACACCAGCGCGAGCTCGTGACAACTGCATCATCAACAAAATATCAAGCAGTGTTAGACTTCTCGCACGCTTATAGCTCCAGCGCACATCCTACTGGCCTTACCTGGATGTTGGCTTCCCGAGCGTACTCCTCAGCCATAGCAATCAAGTCTCGCTCAGACTGCAACGCCTCCGTCGCTTCTGATGCTCGAGATAGCATGCACAGCGCCTCCGCAGTATATGACCGCGCCAAAAAGATGTTTGCCTTCGAGCAAGTGGGGATAGCCAGCAGCTCCTTCGCAGTTGTGATTGCAAGCTGGGGCTCATACATCGACAAGTAGACGTACGACAGGTTCACTAGCGCCTTTTGTCGCAGGACGTCAAGCGCCTCCGCATCAAGATCCTCGCTATCTGCCGTCTCACTCGCATTGGATGGCGTACTATTGACTGCATTTCCATTCGCGTTTCCAGTGTCCAGAAGCTGGTTGCACAGCAAAACAACGTTCTTGAAGCACTTCGAACCGAACGGTAGGCTCATCGTCGGTGACCCGTCCGAGTCATTAGCATCTGTAGATGCTGCACGAGAACCATTGCCGTTCTTCTCCGGTAGCTTAATATCTTGCGAAGCTGCAGAAGGCAAGCTGGTGGGAAGTAGCACACGACGATGAGAGCCGGAGCCTACAATTCCTTGGATCAGTCCGCTTTTGTTTCCAGCCACCATTGCTAGTTTCTGCTCTTTGGCGAAAGCAGCGGTACAGCATTCACCGAGACGTAGCCACAGCTTCGGACGGTTGAAAAACAGCCTCGAAGATTCATGGAAGCAGCGGAAAGCTAATGCGTACTCGCCCTGAAGTAGCAGATGAAGGCCGTTATTGTACATGATTTCATGACGGGAGGAACTGGCAATGACGACCGCATCCATCTTCGTAGCCTTCGTTGTAGCCTGAAGTGCTCTGGCAAAGTATGACTGCGCTGCCTTTCGCTGTCCCATCTGGTAGTGGATGCAGCCCATATTATTCAACAAAACACTCTGTAACAAAGCACAAAATTGTCAGCTTCACGCCTCAATTGCTGCAGCACGCATAATCAATAAAGCAGTCGTACCTCGCTCACGGCTTCCTGTGTACACGATGCCAGAAGCTTGATACATTTCTTGTAGTTCTTCTTTAAATATTCCAGGTTTGCCTTCAAAAACAGTGCCGTAGAGTTCTGCACCACTAGGCACGGGTGGCCAATCGCCGTGCTCGTCTTCTCGGACTCCATGGCCAACGAAGACGAAGACGCCGCAGCCGCCTCTCCCCTATCATACGTCTTGATCTCCTTCTGGAAGATCTCCAGCGCCGACTTCACCTCCTTCTTCGCCGTCTTCAAGTTGCTCTGCAGCAGCATGAATTTGGCGCGGTACAGATGCAGCCGGAAGCGGAACTCCGTGACATCCCAGCGGTTCTTCTTCTGCGCCTCCGTCTCCACGGCATTGCCGCTGGCATCGCGCTGCACCAGGTGATCGGGCGTTTCCTGCACCGAGTTGAACCGGTGGGGCTTCTCCAAGAACGCCAGGATGCTCTGGGCCTTCTTGATCGTCGCGGCGCGCTCCCGCTCCGTGCTCACGCAGCCCCGGCTGCTGTGCAGAATCACGTCCAGGTACAGGAAGCTGGCGTGCATGGCCACGTTCTCGTCGATGGGGTCAACGTTGCGCATCACCGCCTCGAGCACCGAGCTGGCCTGCGCGTACTGCTTGGTCAGGAACAGCGCCGCCGCGTAGTTGTAGCGGAGGTAGGCCAGCTCCCTCTCGACGGAGACGGCCCCGCAGTCCTCCGCGGAGTCCGCCGCGCCCTCTGCAGCTTCAGCCCCGGTCGCCGCCGCCGGTTTGCTGCTCTTCTCGTGCTCCTGCAGCTGCGCGCGGAGGTTCTGCCGCAGCGCGGCCTGCAGCTTGTCGGGCGTGTCCAGGCCGGCCGCGAACCTGGCGAGCGCCACATTGTGGCGCACCTTGAAGTCCTGGCGCGGGTCGATCTCCTCCACGAGCTTCTCCAGGGCGTCCACGGCCTCCTCGAACTTGCCGGCGCTGCGTCGAAAACGTCCACACACATGTGTCAAAAACGGCCGCCCCGCTGTCAAAAACGTACACCGCCACTGCCACGCACTTGAACTTCTGCTGGGCGCGATGGCTCAGCGAGGACTTGTTGTCCTTGGCGCGCGCGTCTCCCGACATGGGATGCGTGCGTGCTGCAATCAATTGGCTACGTTTGTCTTGGCGTTTGTATGTCTCCGGTCCTGCAGCAATTCCAGGGCGGGGACAGCGGAACGTTAGCGCGGCGTTGCGGCGGCTACAGGAAGCCGATGCGCACGCGGAAAGCGGCGCCGTGCAGAGAAGACGCACCTCTCGTCGCGGGTGAAGCGGCCGGGCGGGTCACGCGAGCGCGGCGGCGACGCAGGCAGAGGGGGAAGCGCGGCGGAGCGCGCTCTTCTTCTTGTTCGGTGGAGATCCGAGTGTGGGGGGCTGAGGCGCGGACAAGTTACGGAGGTTTTGCCCGAAAGCGTAGGGATTTGCTGGCTTGAGGAAAATGTAGCCATGTTGGCATACAGATGACGTGAAAGGCAACAATCGAGGGGGAGGGTACACCGGTACCGGTACTGCAACGGACCGGTACTGCCGATAGCAGTCGGCGTGTTGGGTAGCATTGACAAAGGGGGATTGCATTATTACTGATGTATTATGTTGGTGGTTACGGGATTCAGGAGTTGAGTCAATGGCCGCAACGGTGGGGTTGAAGGTCGACTCATGCGAACACGTTCTGCTGCTCCTCGTCGACGGTGGCCATGTCCTCGTCTGTCGCCTCCAGCGCGCTGAAGTTCATGAAGTGCGTCTTGCGGTGGATCTCGTGGTAGAACTCCTTCGGGTTGCCCAGCTTGAGGTCGTACTTCATGCCCGTGTTGTGCTTGACGCCCATGAAGTTGTAGTTCCACACGTCCTCCTCGGGCACCATGTAGAAGCCCATGAAGCGGTCTGACAGCAGCATCTGCACCTTCTCGTAGTGCGTCGGGGCGAAGCCAGCCGGGTTCGCACCGTTGTCCTTGTTCTGACGGCCCCACTCGTAGCCGGCGGGCGTCAGCTTGTAGGCCGTCAGCGAGCAAGAGCCCGGCGTAAAACTGCACGTGATGATAATGCTCTTCTCACCATCCCACGACGTGTTCTCAGACATGATCTTCGAGTGGAAAGTCACGTCCTGCGGCGGCAAGCTCGGCAGCTCGTTGGGCTGGGTGTGAATCCAGCCGAGCGCCTCCATGCCCTCCAGGTACTCATGATCAGGCAAATGCAGCGGGATTGTCACACTCTGGTGCGTGCCCAACTGTGGCGGCATAACGATACAGCGGATTTCTTTCACCTGCGGGTTGTCAGGCGGGCTCACACCGTACATGAGACCGCAGATCTGCGTGCGTAGGTCTGACACGGTAATAAACTTGTTCAGCACGTTCTTCGGCAGAACGTACGTGAACCCAGTCTCCTTGATATCGTCTGATGACACGTAAATATGGTTGGTACGCAAGTGCAAGTTCGTCGCCGAGATAGCACGGACACGCCAGTCAGTCTTAGACGCAAACGAGTGCTGCTCGTACTGACTGGTCGTGGTCACCACCATCTCGTCGCCGTGCTTGTTCACCGTCTTCGTCGTCACCGACGTAAGTTGGCTCTGCTCACGTGCCTGCTGTTCGATCTCAGCAACCTGCTGTCGCTGGAGCGACGGCGCCGAGATCTCCATACCCAAAATGATATCACGGATCTCCGACTGCGTCAGAGAGGCAACATTCACGTTGTTCTTCTTGCCGTAGTCACCTAAGATCAGGTCCTTCAGCTGCACTTCCACCTTCAGCCACTGCTCATCCGTCAGCGACGGCCAAATGTGGTGCGGCTGAGTCGTCGTTTCTCCATCGGGCCGCAAGATGATCTTGGTGCGGTCGTTGCTTACGTGCAGCGCGCGCAGAATCAAGATTAAACGGGAGAATGCAGTGTACGACGTGATAGTGTTGAGCCAGTCGTCGTAAATATTAAACAGAACCATCTGTGGCTCCGTTGCCTTCAAGATCAAATCGCCGAACTTTTCAACCTTCAAGCATGCCTGGAACGGTAGCTGAAGCTCGCTGCCCTTAATGACAATGTTCGGGAAGTCCAACAAATGCACCTCCAGTGGGTCAAGCATACCCTTGCGTGTCACAATGATCTGCTTCGGCTGCTCTTCAACGGGCAGCGACCGAATGAGGGCTGCAACTTCTTCAGCAGTCTTCCACTTTGCTAGTTGGCCCAAACGTTTTTGTCCTGCCCACACTGACGTGTGGATAATCTTTAGGAACAACTGACCGGTACGCGGGTTGAAAATGAAAATGGCACCATTAATGGGTTTCGTCGTCAGGTTGCCTTCGAACGTCTTATGGATCGTCACTCGGTACACATTCGTGTCATCGACGAACCAAATAATCTGGTTGGAGAACAGCTCGCCATAGTTCTGACTCGATAGATATGGCTCTGTTGGCTCGGAAGAGTACAGCTGCAGGCCCTTGCGAATACGCTCACGCAGCACGTACATGGCAGGGTTTGCCTTCATAATCTTCGCCATCGCCTGCTGCATGAGCGGCTTGCAGCCAGGGAACCAATTTCCATAACCGCTATACAGGTTGTACGCTAGATCCACCGCAAGCAGCACACCCGTAGGAGACGGGTAGATCGTCATATTATCTGTCGTGTAATCCAAGAACTTTGCACGTGCATAACGCTCAATATCGTGCGAGTCAAAATCACCCCAACGGAGCTGCACATCAATCCAGTACTTTGTGCTCGTTGAGCCATCGTAGCTATCCTTCGTGTCGTGCAACAGTGTTGGCCGTCCCATTTGCCACTTGTACGCAGCAAAGAGGAGCACATCAGCGCACGACGAGTTCATTTTGTACGACTTGCGCGGGTGAATTGTCTCCTTTTGGACATTTTCAATTTCCAGCGCATCCAGTTCTTGGTCAAACACTGTACAACAGGCAAGCACGAAAAAAAATTAGCACTTCTGAAGAATAGACAGCTCAACCAGTGCCACTAGTTGTATCGCTTACCTTGAACAAGATCCATGACTAGCGATTCGTGAATCTTCTGCCACAAGTGGGCACGGAAAATCTGGATCAAGGAAATCTTGAGGGTTGGGATTTTGCCGTGCATGAAAATACCGGTCAAATCCAGCTGCACCTGGAAGCCGACATACACATTTGCGCGGTTGATCGTAGGTGACCACCACAATGTGAAACGACGGTTCGGAATCTGGTTCAGACCTGATCGCTGTGCGTTCGTCAGCTTCTTGTATTTCATACTCTCTTCGAATCCAGAAGCCTTCTCCCAGAACAAACCTTCCCATGTCGGGAAATATGTGCCCTTGAATAGTGTGTGCTCAAGAATACCTTCAACGCCACCCAGTGCCTGAATCATATCCGTTCGGTAGTTGTTCAAGTTCCACAGCTTACCATCGTGCCGTTGGTGGGTCCACCAGAACGGATTCTGACGCATCACCTGGTAACACTTGAACCCTGTCCGCACACGCCAGCCCTTGTCGTAAGCAAGCGTGTGACGGTCCTTTTGGAACAGGGTGTTGATACGCGGAATACCACGATCCCAAGAGTCTTCCAAGTCCTCCAGTGTCAAACGACGGTTCTGGGCGTTAGCTTCCTGGCGCTTCAAGGCGTATTCAGCCCATACGCGCTGCGAGTCGATGAACTCAGATTCCCAAGGCTGAAGGTAACGGAACAAGTTTGGAATCAGCTGGTCCTCCTCGTGCGACATACCCGAACGGAAATGAGTTACACCTCCGCCATCAGTTTGCTTTGAGTAGCGAAGATCAGACTGAGGGATCAGAACATGACCCATCGAAAGCATTCCCAGACCGCCCAGCTCCTTTGGTGTGTAAAACACAACGGGCGGGAATCGGGACGGCATCTTCGAGTTCAATCCAATCTTGATACGAGTCTGAATCTTGTTCTCACACTTCACAAGAAGGTCCAGCAACTCCTGCGTCTGCACGACAGATTCGCGATAGTATGTCATGAGGCCGATAAGAGCAGAGTTCCACTTGTTCGCAACCTTTGTGAATGTCGTACTGCCAGAAGACATCAAGATCTGGCGAATCCGATTCTCGAACGAATGCAACGATTCGTCATCCACGCGGAGGTATGCCTGTGCTGTGCGCTCTTTAGTAGTTTCATTTTGCAGGATCCACACACCATCTTTGTGCGTGAATTCAGCGTCAACAGCACGAATCTTCGGCAGAATACGTACTTCAAATCCGCACATGTTGAACAACAAGTTCGGGTTATCCTTCGAGTACACCGACACGAAACTGTTGTCCCAGTCAAAAGTTGTAATTGATCTCGGCAAACGGTTTTTCATATCCCAAAACGTTGCCCTTCCGAGATTTACATCATGCTTCATCAGCCTCATGCGAGCATCGCGTGGCCAGCACTTTTTGTTGTTGTAACCAACAACATTTTCGTTGTTCGGATCTGGGTGTTCGGTCAAGTACCGCTGGATTAGGTCGCGAGAATCATCTGCGTCGAATCGGAACAGCACATAGATCTTGTCGATGTAACGCGTGTACAAACGAATTGGGTGCCGGGCCTCGGTCGCAGTATCCTTGAACGATAAGTACTCATTCGGGAGCTCGGGCGGACCAGCAATTTCCGTAGCACGAGTCAGACCCAGCAACAGCAGATCCAAAATCAAACCGTAGTACTGGAAGATAAAGGAGCCAAATTGCAATCCGCGAATGAGACCGTACGAATTAGTGTGCATCATGTCCTTGTACGCAATGACAATGTTGTTCTTCGCGGTCATGTAGTCGGCAATATTGTGGTCCAGAATCAATCGCAAAAGCCTGTTCAACAGGGTCAGGTCGATTTTCTCGTAAACCTTTTCGAGCTTCGACTCGAGCATTACTACGCACTCCTCCTCAGATGTCCCCCACACATTGTGCAGATTGTTAACACCCTGGCACCACTTGTAGACCAGTAGCGGGGGAGGCTCTGAATCACTAGGCTTGATCCAGCATGGGAAGAGGTGGCGCTTATCAGCTTCATACCACAAATACTGATCAAGATACGCGTCGGTGATCTTCTCCAGTGGCTCAATGTCGTATACGGGAATCAAGTGACTGTAGAGATCCATGAACTCGATATGCACTTCCTTGAAGGCTCGCTGAGTAAGCAAGTGTCGCTTAATACGAGACAGCGCTTCGTGCGGATTGTCATAGGCCTGTTCAATTAGTCCAAGCTCTTCGCGTTGGGTCTGGTTCAACCGATTGTTCACGGAATAGTTCTCCTTCAGCCGTTCCAAAGCAAGAATGAGAAGCTTGGTGTCGTGCTTGTACGAAAGTGGCGGGAACGGAATAGGAGCGAACTTGCGGCTTTCCAGCCAGTGCACAGTGGTCGTGTATACCGCGACGGCCTCTTCAGCAGAAACATAGGGACCATCCTTGAGGTAGTTGTGCTGGCGCTCTTGCTCCGCCTTCAGCCACAGTCGTGTTAAGCGGCCTAAGTTCTTCTTACAAACAGTCTTATCAACAGTAGCACCACGTTTAATACGCTCACGGTTGTAATGCGCCACATTGGTCCACCAGTCTGCCTTTGATTTCACGTATCGTAGAATCATGTTTTCGATAGGAGCGGGCAAGCCTGGCACCTTCCACGGGATGTTTGCCTTCCAACTGCTCACAAAAAATGACAACAATACATTAGATATAAATTGAAGACACCTCCAACTCAACAAATTTAATCCTCGTATACGCACCAGCGCCATGCTTCACTGAGATGCGCCATAATCGTTCGCGACTTGTTCACCTTCACGCCTTCTGGCATCATGTCAAGAATATCGTGCATCACAGCTGCACGAAGCTCGAGATCGAAGTGACTTTCAACACGCTGCTTCGTAACAGTCTTTGCGATACCCTTCGAGTGACGGCCCTCAAACTGACGAGCCAACAAGTTACCCAGCCATCGCTCAAGCAGCGGCACGATACCTCGCAGGAAGAACAGCCACACACGCCAACCAGGAGCCCAGAAACCACATCCAGGTCCCTTGCCAACGGGTCCGGTATTGAATCGATAGTAGATCAAATGCTTCAAGTCCTTACACATGCGAACCTGGCGCATGAGGCGGTACTTGTATCTGTACATCCCTGTCAGCTGACCGACGTGTGCAAAAATATATTGCAGTCCATCAGCAAGCTGGAAGGCATCAACATTGCCCAAACGATATTGAACGTGTGCATCCACGATCAACTTTGTCAGACGCAGAATTTCTCGCGTCAAGTGGAAGGCATTACCGAAACGCGACTTTTTGCGCTCTTTCGTCGTAAGCGTCTTGATAGGCTTCAGATTGAAGTTGTAGTCCAAGTGGAGGTAATTCAGATTTTTGCGGTGGATCAGCAGGTTCAGCATATTGTATCCCTGACGGCAAACCTGTAGACCCGCTTCGACCCAATCCAACTCCGTGCTCTGGAAGAACTTCGTGGACTTGAGCGACTTAAACAAGTATCGTTTGTTCAGAGCCTTCGGAGGGCGGTGGTGCAACGCGTTTAGCACCCAGCACTTCAGCAGTTTCTGGTAGCTAACACGAACCTTCACCGGCTGACCCTGAGGACAGTGTTCCTGAAACCATTTGTTGACGAGTGGCACGTCAATAGCACGGCGTGTACGTCCTGTGCGGAGATTAAACGGGCGCGGGGCCCAGTACAGTGCAATGCCGTTGGCTGTTTCCGGGGTGTAGAGTGGCTCGTCCGTAAGAAGAGGATCGAAACCCATAGGCAGCTGGAATTCTTCGTCCTCCTCATCGTCCTCTTCCTCCTCTTCCTTTTTACCATCCTTTCCAGAGCTGTTCACTCGGAAGTGAGAGATAGGGTTAACGATTGGGTCAAAGTAAAACGCCGGAAGATCCGGGTCCTCCGCCTTAATGTAGCACAACACTGGCGTGTGGTACGGCTGAATGTGCACCGAGCGCGGCCGACTGTTGTAGAGGAACGGGAAAGCCACCTTGTACTCCGTACGGATCTGGTGGCGGATAATGATCTTGTTGATGTCGTTGAACTCGTTCCAGTCCTCGTCGTCCTCTTCCAAGTCGCGATACAGCGGCTCGAACTTGGGTCCCCCGGGGATGGCGACATTGAGCGCCTTGGCCGTGAAGAACGACTTCTTGTCGAACAGGTACTCGTAGTTGGGGTCGATGAGGTCGCTCATCAGCTGTCCAGCGAGGCGGTGCAAGTTGGCCATGATGGGCACGGGCAGGCGCCACTTGCGGTAGCTGGGTCCGTTGACGAACTTGGAGTCCACGAGGGGCTTGGCGTCGTAGAGCCAGTCGATCACGGCCTCGTCGTCCTCTTCGTCGAGCTCCATGGTGATGCTCTCGGACGGCTCAATGTCCAGGATGTTGTCGCCGTAGTCGAGCGGCGGCTCCTCGTCGTCGAAGGGCGGGAAGCGCATGCGCTTGAAGTGGCGGCGGTCGCGCTTCTCGCGCCGCATCATGATCCACATGGTGCCCCACTGGGCGATGTAGACGGGCTCAATGACCCACGGGATCTCGTTCACGAACGTGATGGCGCCCGTGACGTGGTACAGCACCTTGACGTCCTTGACCTGCTCCCAGGGCATGGGCATGTTCTCCAGCAGCTTGAACACGGCGTGCGGCACGTACTTGAGCGCGCCCAGGTACACGCGTTTGTCGTGGCGGAACTTCTTGCTGCTCATGTCGCCGTGGTCCTTGACGATCTTGCGCACGTGCTCGGGCGGCATGTCGTCCTTGACCGACTCCACGAAGCCGAACTTGCGCTTCTCGCCGTAGCGCTTGGCGTTCATCTTGGCCCAGCGCCGGCTGCGCTCCTCCAGCATCTGCTGCTTCTCCTCGGGGCGCAGGAACGCCGCGCCGTGCCCGTTGGGCTCGCCCACTCCCGGGGGCGCCATGCTCCCCCACAGCTTCTGCGTCTTTGTATGGGTGGCGCGCGTTGAGGGTGCAGCCTGTGGAACGGCATCATCCGTTCCGGGGGATCGGTATGACGGATGGTGGGCTCATGTGCTTGTACCGGTGGACGGGTACATGGGTACGCATCCGTTTGGGGAGTGGATGTACCGGTGGATGGGTACATGGGTACATTGGATTGCGCATCCGTTTTGGGAGGGGACATTGAAGATGGCGAGCCCCACCACGGCGACGACGCCGCGGCCGTCGGAGGAGGAGGCCAGGGCCCTGGAGAGGGAGATCCCGATCCGCCTAACGCTGGGACCTGCGACGCTGGCGCTCGGAGCTGAGGGACAGTGGGAACTCGGTCGGTGTCCGTGCACGTTGGCTACAGGCGATGGGGTGGGGAATCAGCCGAGGCTGACTGACGTTGTGGTGGGTGCTGGCTGGCTGGGCTGCTGCTAGATCACTCGACGCTGCAGCAGACGAGGGAGCGCGCGCACGTGCTGGAGGAGCGCAACGCTGCGCTCGAGGCCGAGAACGCCCAGCTGCGGGACAAGTGCGCGCGCATGACGGAGGAGTCCAACATGGACAAGTTCAAGTGCCAGCTGCTGGTCGAGATGGTGCGTGTGCAGGCTGCAATTCACTAGTTGCGTCGGTAGATTATCAGCCCATCTGACGTGTTGCTGCCGCCGTTATTAGCTGGCGGTGTCGAGCCTGGACGAGGAGCGCTCGCGAGCGCAGGTGGAACAGGAGAAGGCACGCACCACCAGCCTCAAGACCGACGTGGTGGCGCTGCTAGAGCAGGCGCGCGCCCAGGGCGTGGACGTGCGCAAGCTGAGCGCGGCGCTCACTGCTCCGTCGGTGCCGTAGTTCCATGTACCATAAGTATCCTACACGGTGTATGCTTCGAGTAGATACATACACCTTAGAATAGTATGATACACGAGCGTGTAGGTAGGTAACGTAAAGCGGTGGATTCATTCGCGGATTTTGTGGACTGTAGCCATCGGCGGCGTGGCCCGTCGTCTGTCGAGATTCGGGTGGCGCACACCAACTGGCCCTTTTCCGCCCCAAGCAGTTCAGAACGGGCGCCGCATACAAATCGCCCATACAACGCGGGACACATGAGCGTTCATTCCCCAAGTCGCCGCAATAGCATTCAGCTGAGAGACCATGGGCGGGTGTTCGTCCAAGAGCGACCCGAAGGACTACGTGGCGCACGACAACCAGCGCGGGCCCGTGCCCAGTGGACCCGCGGAGGGCGCGCGCCACCGCGCGCACGAAAGCAACCAGCACGACGGCGGCAGCTCGCGGCGCACGCGCCCCGCGGCCGACGCGCCCGACCGGTCGAAC
Organism: Phytophthora fragariaefolia; assembly: GCA_030267785.1. Classification (NCBI taxonomy): domain Eukaryota; phylum Oomycota; class Peronosporomycetes; order Peronosporales; family Peronosporaceae; genus Phytophthora; species Phytophthora fragariaefolia. The sequence goes on from BSXT01003860.1 coordinate 15,320, forward strand.
CGGAGGCCCAACAACAACACGGTGGACTTCCAGGAGTTCAAGCCCAAGGAGAAGAACGTGGTGGAGACCATGCTCGAGAGCAACAAGGGCCTGCGCATGGCCGAGATCAATTTCAATGACCTCAAGCTGCAGAAGATCATCGGCGCCGGAGCCTTCGGCGAGGTCATCAAGGGCACGTACTGCGGCACGCCCGTCGTGGTCAAGCGCATGCTGCGCAACAAGATCACGGAGGACAACCTGCGCATGTTCGGCGACGAGATCCAGCTCATGATGAACCTGCGCCACCCCAACATCGTGCAGTTCATCGGCGCCAGTTGGAACTCGTACTCCAACATGTACGTGCAAGCCGCGGGACGACAGGAGGATGGAGGCGGGACACAGGTGAACTGACTTGCTGCGATGCATCTGTCTCTTTCTTTGTGCCCTGTGCCTCTTTGCAGCTGCTTTGTGACGGAGTTCCTGGAGCGCGGCGACCTGTTCGCGGTGCTGCGGAACCCGGAGAACAAGATGACCTGGGCCAAGCCCATTCTGCGCATGACCATCGACACCTCGCGCGGCATGGCCTATCTGCACAGTATGAAGCCCCCCATTATCCACCGGGACCTCAAGAGCATGAACATCCTTGTTAGGTAACGATCGAGAGTTGGCCTCCAGCCACCGCGCTCGATTTGCCTCAGGTGGACAGTGTGACCCTCTGACTTGGTATGATATGCCCATGTAATTGATGATGCGCAGCTCGACGTGGGGCGCCAAGGTAAGCGACTTCGGCTTGAGCCGTGAAAAGTCTGTGGACGAGACGATGAGCGTGACCGGCACGCCGCTGTGGCTGCCGCCCGAGATGATCCGCGGAGAGCGCTATACGGAGAAAGCAGACGTCTATAGCTTCGGCATCGGTACGGCTCTGACTACATGTACAAATGCGATGCGATGCAGCTGTACCAACCAAAGCATTGCTTGCTGCTGCGTAGTGCTGGCGGAGCTGGACACGCGCAAGATTCCGTACCACGACATCAAGGCCAAGGGCGCACGCAACAAGAAGGTCTCGGGCAGCACGCTGATGCACATGGTGGCGTACGAGAACCTGCGTCCGTCGCTGAGCAAGAACTGCATGGACAGCGTGCGCGACCTGTACAACCGCTGCACGTCCGACGACCAGTCGGTCCGCCCCACGTTCGAGGAGATCGTGCAGTTCCTGGAGAACGACGTGCGCAAGGAGACGCTTGTGCGTGCGGTACGTGCCCTTGGCTGCTTGGGTTGTCGATTTCTGATACGCCGCGCCGCTGACGCACTGACCATCATTGTGCCCCTAGAACGAGGAGATGAACGTAATCGATGACGACCAGAACAGCTCGGACGTATCTCCCGAGGAGCTCGGCGTCCACCATGCGACACGCTACGTCGACTAAATTTTATAACGAGCTTTTTGTCGAATTTTATCCATCTGAAACCTTTTAAAATGCATTTACCTTCTCCTAAAACCTTACTTCTAAGTACTACCATAGGTATAATAGTACTGTAGTAAAACGGATGGGGTAATGAAAATGCCGTATGCCGTCCGGCAGGTTTTCTGCGGCCACGTGTCAACCGTCGCCCTGGCATACTGAAGCCAAGCTTAACGGTTTAAAACAGCGCTTCAATCTGGTCCGCGATCCAAACCACGTACGCGCTCATTCGCGCTTTGGACGACTAAGCAGCAGAGAGGCAAGCGATGGGTCTGTGGAAGCTCGCGGTGGCGCCCACGGCGGCGGCGCTGGGCGTGGCGGCGGCCGGTGACGTGAAGGTGCTGACGCCCGACAACTTCGACGAGGTGGTGGACGGCTCCAAGCACGTGCTGGTCAAGTTCTACGCGCCGTGGTGCGGCCACTGCAAGAGTCTGGCGCCGGCCTACGAGACGGTGGCCACGGCCTTCAAGAAGACGGACAGCGTCGTGGTGGCCGAGGTGGACGCCGACCAGTACAAGGAGCTGGGCTCCAAGTTCGGCGTCACGGGCTTCCCCACGCTCAAGTACTTCCCCGTCGGCTCCACGGAGGCCGAGGACTACAAGGGCGGCCGCAGCGAGGACGACTTCGTCACGTTCCTCAACGGCAAGGCCGGCACGAACGCGCGCGTGGCCAAGGCCCCGAGCCACGTGGTGGCCCTCACGGAGGGCGACTTCGACGCCGAGGTCATCCACTCCAAGAAGCACGCGATCGTCGAGTTCTACGCGCCGTGGTGCGGCCACTGCAAGCAGCTGGCCCCCACGTACGAGGAGGTGGGCGCCATCTTCGAGGGCGAGGACAACGTGCTCGTTGCCAAGGTGGACGCCACGGCGCACGCTGCGCTGGCCGAGCGCTACAACGTCAAGGGCTACCCGACGCTCTTCTACTTCGCCCCCGGCTCGGACGAGCCCGAGGACTACTCGAACGGCCGCGACAAGGCGTCGTTCGTTGAGTTCATCAACGAGCACGCCGGCACGCACCGCACGGTGGACGGCGGCCTTACGTCCGAGGCCGGCCGCGTCGAGGAGCTGGACCTGATCATCTCCGAGAGCGGCGACATCACCGCTGCCGTGCTGGAGAAGGCGCAGACGGTTGTCGACGGCCTGGAGGGCGACGCCGCCAAGTACGGCTCGCTGTACGTGAAGGCCATCAAGAAGATTGTGGCCAAGGGACCCTCGTACGTGGACTCGGAGATCAAGCGCCTCGAGGGCCTGCTCGACAACGAGAACGTGTCGCCTCAGAAGAAGACGCTCTTCGCGCTCCGCAAGAACATCCTCGAGTTTTTCCAGGAGAAGCAGAACGAGAAGACGGAGCTGTAAGTTCGAGTCTGTCAAGACTCGTGTTGACGACAGTCACACGTGTAGGTTGGAGTAGCTAGCATTATCGCTGTTGCTGTGTCATACATAGGCAGCGCTACAATGTCGACGCAGTTCTGTATTCTGCTTTGTTCATGTCGTTGGTACCGAGTTCCTCGTCGCCGTTTTATTATTATGCTCAGATCTATCGCGATCGCGGTGGAGCTGTTTCCGCAACGGTTTTCCTCTCTTCACACTAGCTTTCCTTGTGCCGCATGTCCTATTGCTATCATCGATTCCATCAGCCACAGCAGGCTGAGTGCCCTGCGCATTTACTTTTTCTTTGTGTCCATATCTGCGCTGCAGTTTTGTCACAACACTTACCCGCCTTGGTGTGAACTAGGCCGACGCCATCTCCGACAGGGTGCTGCGCAACTTTTCAGCAAAATTTTGGCAGTCCATGACAGAGCCCTTCTCCGATGGGCAACTGGGGACGCGTACACCTCCTGACGAGCTTTGCATCTTCACCGAATGATTCTGCAGGACATGAACCCACAAAAGTTAGTTGTTGTAGAAACAATATTGTATCCAATAATTTGATAGGCAAGGGGCGCACCTCCAGAAAATAAATATCTACGGCGCATCGGTCGCCGTAAGACAAGCGAACCTGCGTCTGCGACCGTGGGATCATCACCAGTTCGGCAGGAACGAAGGACTTGTCATCACCACCGTATGACTTTTCAGCGTAATAGCCCTTCTCCTCGCCTGGAAGCTTAAACTTGTAGCCCAACTTCATACCTTTTCCTCCCATCTTCCCCCTACCAAAAGCCTTGGGGCCTCCATTCGCTGCACCATCCTTCGCATTAGGAGGCGGATCTTGGCGATAGTATTTAGCGCACAGAAGCTGAGATTCGACGACGCTAGCCAGGATTCCCATCGGGATGCACGTGCGCTCTAAAGCCTCAACAAATTGAGCTGGGTTGCTGTGCCCATTAAGTGCCGACTGAATGAAGTGCATCAATGGATGCTCGGCTTTGTGGCTGTAGTTAACCACGAAACCCATTTTCTGCTTAAACTGCACAGTCACACGGTACGTCGTCATGCCATCCGGTGATGATCCTGCAGCAATGCAATGTCTCGGGTTAGGCGCTCGGCATGCTAACACAATTGCGAATGGGTCAGCACTTTCCACATAGAAATGGCCGTCACTCTTGATGTCGTTGGTGTAGCGCCCAACGGCGGTGAGCATCTTCTCCAGCTTCACAGCGAGTTCGCAGAGCGGTCTCACGACGCAAATCAACTCGACCATGAACATCTCCAACGGGTTTTCAGTGAATAGTTCACTTGTAACCAACGTTGTCGGGTACTTAAAGATCAGTTGACCTCGGGAATTGACATAGTGTGAGCGCTCTGATAGCAGATGCTCTTTCGGATTCTTCGGAAGTATGAACGTGAACGGCGACGAAGCGAGCTGAAGACAAAGCTCAAATCCTCCTCCATGCTTCAAGTGGCCTTGAATTGCAGTGATCTTCAAAGGATCTGTGTTGACCTTTTCCGGGAAAGACAGTGTCACCACTTGGCCTCCGGTACCATCTCCATTTGACGTGCCAGCTTCACCAGAATAACGAATCCTCGACTTGCGCCGTCGGGCAAAGTTCACAAAGTGCTGCAATTGAATCCTCTCGCTGCACATGTTGATCGCGTGCAGTAGCACCGATGCAATATGCGGAACAAAATTGCGAGAGACTGCTTGGTGTTCAGCGTCATCTAGCCAGTACCCCGTAATTTCTTGGACTCGCCCACCATCAAGCATAGCCTTTTTCACTGACCGCACGCTATTTCCAACCAGAGCATTGCCATTGAAACCGTGGGGGCGCTTGCGGCTACCACCACGAAGACCATTGACAATTATCTCGTTGTGACGCGTGACGGACGGATGCAAATCTTCCTTTTTGAATGCGCTAAATCGTTGGATAAATTGCACACCTGATGCCTGTCCCGGCATACCAGCGCTCGTCTGAAGCAACGAAAAGCACGGTAAGCGTACGTATTCTTCGATTTCAGCGGCTTCGTGCACATTTCCATTCATGCCATCCACTTCACCGTATTTATCAATCTCGATAACCAGGTAGCATGTGGACTCCTTAGACGATGTCAGCTGGAAATAAAGTGCCGTTTCTGAAATTGTCAGGTCTTCAGTCTGTCCACCGTGCTGTTGTCTAAATGCGAGGTATCGCTCCCAGTTTAAGTTGACACTGCGCAATACTTCGATACCCTTAAAAGACGATCCGATTTGAGCAACCTCGTTAGCCACTATCTCGCACAGAACCTTGCGAACACTAGCGTGAATCAGTTCATTTGACTTGTCGCCCTTTCCGTCACCAGAAACAAGCGCAAAATCATTAGGGAATGATTTGTCCAAGTTGCCTCCCAACTCAATTTTGCACTGCGTGTTCAATATCCGTTCCAGATGCTTAACCGTAACGTAAAGTGCAGAATGTTTCGCCGCAGCGACCGAGCTCACGATAAACCGACCCTCACGAATGTCAAAAGTCACTTCTAAAAACTGCTGCAGCCCACCAATATCTGCCCGTGCGATCCGCAGACTTGTTTCCGAGCATATCATGGACACATCCTCTCCAGAGACCAGTTGCGTGAAAGACTTGTCATCCGGAGAATCTACGACAAGTAGTCTTCCTATGGAGAAAAGAGCCGCCGAAACGTGGGCACGCATTGCCGCAATCAGCAGGTTTTCGGCACTCAGCAAGAACATGTTCGATGGTACTTCCAACGCACTAAGCAGTGCAGCGTACTCAGGAAGGTTTGGTGGAAGCGAGGGACTAAGAGTAACAGATAGAAGCTTCTTCTTGTTCGGATCAAAACCCAGGCGAACACACAAGCTCGACTCGGGAAAAGGCAGCGCGGACCCTTTTCGAGCTGTAGCGACCGGATCACTTAATTGTTGGAGCAGACGCTGCTGCTCCGTCAATGCTTGTGCCTCCTTTCGCGTGCAAGCTTTGGGCCAATAACAAATGTCCAGCACATTTTGGTCGCGGTGGTGCTTAATCATGATGCGATTCTTCCAGCGGCCCTCCATCAACAGTTTTCCCTGCGAAGCCAAAATTTGCAACGCTAACGACGAGCAGAATTCCCGCATCACCTGGAACGCGTCTACAAACGGCTTATCCGACTTGTTCATGGCACGCTGCACGAGATTCTTCAAGTGGTTGTAATGCGCCGCGTTGGGAGCATTTGTCCGAATGATGCGTAGTGCACTTGTAGATGCCGACTGTGAATGGTCTTCAAAAGCCTGTGAGTCCGTGAGCGCCGTGTTGACACTGATGACCCTCCACTTGGCGTCCTTCTCCTTGCCCTGAATGGTCAAGACGATCTCGAACTCACCTTCCGCCTGGCACGTGACGAAACCTCCCTCCAGCTTAATGTTGGAGAACTGCTCCGGAATCTCCGCTTCGATGAGTCGGAAGCGGATAATGTCCGCGACCTCAGTCGCTGCCTGCTCTGTATCCACCTCGGGCAGCTCGCGCGGGAACATGGCGTTCTTGATGATGGTGGGGAGGCGCAGATAGCTGCCTCCGTAGAGCACGTCCACGGCCGTGCTCAGGTCGTACCGGCGCTCCTTGGCGCGGTTGAGATCCGCGTGCATGAAGAACAGCCGGTCGTTGGTCTCGTTCACGTTGTTGCGGTAGCTCTCGGTCTGCTGCAGCAGCGAGTCGCACTGCTGCAGCAGCGGCGACTGCACCGACCACTTGAGCACCGCCAGCAGCTGCGCGAAGCGCTTGCGGGAGCTCTGCAGGTGCGCCAGCAGGGGCTCGCGGCGCTCGTCCTCGCGCATCGTGGGCAGCTGGTGCATGAGCGTGCGGAAGTCCTCGTAGCTCTTGTCCACGGCGCGGTGCACGAGCTCGGACGCCTTGACGCTCGTGCGCTCGGGCGGAGGGAAGTCGCCCATGTTGCTCTACGCTGCGCTGCGCTCTCCTGCTGCTATTTTGCCGCGGATCCAGCCACCCCCGGCGCGGAAATAGCCCTCGATCGGACGACTTTGGCGCGCGTTTCCGGCCGACGCGGTGCTGTCAACGGCGGCGCGCGGGCCTCTGCGTGCGGCGGGCGCGCGGCTGCGACTCTCGGCGGCGGCGGCGCGGGGGTCCCTCGCCTCTGCGCGGTGTGACGAGGCACGTGAGGCGGCGGCCGACACGCGCTTCTTCTTCCTCCCTCTGCGGGCTGGGAAGCAACTTCACAAGTGAGCCGCGGAAACCCCGCCCAGGCTGCGCCGCGTGTGATTGGTCAAAACGTATCCGTGGTGTGCGCCACACCGCTTCTAAATAAAACCTCTTGAGGTTTTTTGTTTTCCGTGCGGACGCCGCAGCCCTTTTCACAAATGTTGCGCTGCTATCCAGAACATTTTGCCCCAAAGATGTACATGTGCATGTGCAGTATCCGCGCGCACAGTTTGAAATAAATCTCCTCAAACAAAAAAAACATCGAGTATGTGATTAGGTTCTCTATTTTCTTTCATTTCCAAGTCCCTGCACATGACACCTGTCTTGACGACAAGCTCACACACGCACGACAAGCAGCTTACTTGAATACCTTGGAGTCGGCGATCGGGCGGCCCTCCAGGTCGTCCTCGTTGCACCAGTAGGCGGCGATGCGAGCCTTCGTCTCGTCGTTCAGCTCAGCCTTCGTCCACGTGTAGTACTCGGCGTCCGGGTTGGCCTCGATCATGTGCTTCTCCGAGTCGCCACGGAACAGCCAGCAGCCCGTGATGATGATCTCCGAGCCCTCGGCACCGCACACGTCCATCACACCGAACGCGTACTTGCGCATGGCCTCCGAGCGCTGCAGGAAGCCGCCCACGGCGTTGCACGTCATGAACATCTTGGTGTTCTCCTTGTTGTAGTTGTAGTCGCAGAACCAGATCGAGTAGCCCTCCGTGTCCAGGTGCTCCCAGAACCACTTCATGGCGTCAGCCAGGTTCTTCGTGTTCGAGTACTGCACCTTCCAAGCGTCCAGGCTG
>BSXT01003861.1:0-11238 GCA_030267785.1 Phytophthora fragariaefolia
CGACCGACCCCTAACTTGACATATTACGTGGAGGAGGTCTACGCGGAATATTATATCTAAGAGACCCTGGTACACAGTACCCGTCGTGGTGTGTGACACTCAGTTCTTGTGAACCACACCGGCCGGTGTGGTTCACGCCAGAGAACATCCCTTTTCCTTGAAAAGGACATTGGCCAATCCTGGCCCCATTACATTCCCCTTCCCTCTTTCTATCAGATCGTAGTGGTTTGCTGCGCATGGCGCCTACTTCATCGGTTTTGAATTACTCTCACCGTTATAGAAAATATCTCGATTTTTCTATTCAGTAGCAACCCAATCAAACGAGTCGTATTTTTGATATTTTCGGCCAGTTTTAACCGAGCGGACAGAACCATTTCCCGAATGGCTCGCTTTTCGTCATCACTACCATCTCTCTTTACAGGGTTGATACCAACTGACGTCCAGGTAGGTTGAATTTAAAGAATGCTATAATCCAATTCCTTGATGCAACCTGATCTTCTCTATCCATAATTGCTGTATTCGTAGCGGACTCGGCATCTTTCATCCTCACGCGATTGTCAATTCCAACATTAGCGATTGTAGGTATAACACTGATCCCAGCATCATTCATGCCAGGCTTAGCAGTAGCTGCTGCATCAGTGGTATCTGGCTTAACGCTAACTCCAGTATCAACCATCACAGGTTTAACATTCACTTCCAAGGGGTTAGTATTGGTTCCTGTTGTTGATAAATCATGGTTTAATTGAGAGTTTCCATCAATCAAAGTTTTTTAAGGACTCAGCAGATTCGGGTGAATCTGTCTGAGTTGTCGATGTTTTTTATTAGGAATGGTAGTAATACCGTTCGAAATATCAGTAGCCCACGATGCTATTTCGAGCATCAGGCGCTTAGCTTTTGCTCGTCAGACTCGACGCTCAGCTCGTTTGAGCAGCTCATATGGTGTTTGCTCTCTCTGAGCGAGGGATGTGAAATTTGGAAACATATCGATACTATATGTTGAGAATCATAAAAAAAATAGTGTCATAATTACGTTTTTACAAGTAGTTTGGCATAACTGAATCATGTCGGAAAGGTTGCTATATTTGGCAAATCCGATTTCGCTCATTGAGGAGATTGAGATAACGATCCTTGATACAATGGAAAGAAACGCCAAATATTGCTTTCAATTCGTGTCTATATTTTCGATTGACTGCCGTTTACGGAAATTAGCTGTTGCATCGAGATTAAGCAAATCGTTCTTGATTCGGTTACCTTCTTGAATGATACAGAGTTTACGTCGAAGCTTTAGAAGCTCACGTTCTTTTTCTGTACAAATGGGGCACATTATTGTGTGTCTATATATGACTTGATGTATATTTGTCAAATTATTCAGGAAAATACTACGCCTAATATATGACCCAAAGCTTACGGATCATGACTCCACAAAAAATATTTACAAGCTAATTATGGTTCATTTTTTTGTATTCCAGTATTTTTTTTCAAGTGTTGATCGTTTTGCTTTATTGACTAATCGGAGATTAGCCTGGAGTTCCCGTGTTGGTTCATCATAATCAACCCATTTGATAAGATATTTGTACTTACCATATCGTATTTGTTATGGTTTAAGATCTTCTCAATTTCGAAGATTTGATTCTTACCTGGTGATGCATTGGTTGTCGTTGTTTCGAATAGCTTTATATTATTAGGGGATTTGTACAACATATATCCATTCTTCGAGCGAATCCGCACGCGATAACCATCGATACCAACGATTTCATAAACTGTATTGCTCCATCTCGCTTGTTCCTTATCAAAGCTACCCTTATCGAGACGATATACTACAGTTGCTCCAATTGATAGTTCATTCTCCATACGTTCCATCAATTCACGATTATGATCGAGGCCCCCTTCCAGCACCTCACCTTTTGCTTGCGTTGGTGTTTTCTTGATTGGAGTGGTACGTATTGTTATAGTTATTGATGACACTCTTTACAAGCTTTTCAGTGATAGGCTGGTTCATGCGACTGAGTCGAATTTTCAATGTACGATTGAATCGTTCGACCTTACCCATAGTCGCATGATCTCCTGGTTCATTGTTGAAGTGAGTAGTTTTTTGCGATCGAAATAGGTGGTAGCCTTCCGATTCATGAATTCTTATCCATTATTGGTTGCTAATACGTTGACCTTGTTATCCTTAATAAACTCTTTTATTCCATCTAAAACGGTATCAGCTCTCTTATTCTTTAGAAGCTTAGCGAGCCTAACCTGGAGTTGATATTGGTCGCGATTAGTATCGATTTCCGCTCCCAGAAGGCAAGATCCATTTGCCACGAGTTAGGGTTACTAGAAGTTATTCGAAACTCATCGTAGCTTGGTTTTTGTTCGAATTGTGGTTGAATATCGAGTTTATTTTTGTACCAATCCTTCACTTGCTTGAGAGTGATCCAAGAATCGATTTCTTTAGTTTTCTTATGTAGCGCCGATGCTGAGATAAAGCCAGTTTCTCGATCATAGTAGAGTTTCTCTAATAGTGCATCCATGATATATATTAACGACAAAAAATTTGGGCAATATAGCACCCTTATATATTAAGTGGGATCGTTGAAATACCATCCGACAGTACCTGTCGCTTTTCGTAATAGTAATTACGCGCGGTTTTTGTTTGAGAATAAGTAATGATCGATTTAGATTCCTTGCATATGCGGAAACCCTTGTTCGTTCCTTGAAACATTATACGATCTTTCACTATTAATTCAAAGTTTTCCGGTGTCAAAACGTTACCGTTTCGAGATTTTTGTACACCCTTGGACGACATTTTGATCATTAGTTTCTTAGTCTCCTTATCGATCTTATCACCAAGGTAGCAGATGTAGTTCTTCAAGCTGTGACTGACCATCGCATTGCAGCGGAACTCTTCCTTGAAAAGTCTAGGCGTACGTCGAGCATAGGCTGCTTTTTCCTTGGTATCATCCCGAGGGGACCACTAGTACTTGCACTCATTGAAATGATCAAGTAGCTTAGGCTCGATTAAGTCAGGAAAAGGGTTTTCAGTACTGAAGGCAATGTATCCAGAGTCAGTATCAGCGCATCTCTTGATATTGGAAGTCAGAGCGGTCAAAGTAGAAATCTATACAATCATAATAGAACTGAAGCATTCGTAGCTTGGCGAGTTGATAGATTGCAATAGACAAATGGATGAGGTTTCTAAGCTTAATGCGACGCTTGGATTTGGTCATCCCAACCGTTCCATCATTCAGCTCAGTTTTGGAGCTAAACGAAAAGGGTTCCGTTGCTTTGTAGATAGACTTTTCGTCTGACATAAATTCCTTATGCTTAGTCATGTCTATGCCACTTCGACCAAATGCGGCATTACCAACGAGTTTCATCATGTCAGCAATCATGGCTTTACTATCATCAACATCACCTTCCCGTCGAGCATCAGATACCTGATCCACGAATGGGGCAAATGACATGTGAGAATTAGCCTTGATGAAGCAATAAGGCTTGCGGATCTTCATACCATGGGAAAGGTAACACTTCAACAGAGGTGTATAGATAAGGAATTTAGTACCAATCCGTTTTCGACTCTTCTTAGCCTTACTCTTGCCACGCGCCTGATTGTAGTCAAACATATACTTACCGATGATTTCCTCAGTAGGATCGATCTAAATATTCTTGAAAATAGGTGGCATCTCACTAAAATAGTCCTTGAGGTGTTCCGGTGTTTCGATATCACATTCGAGGAAACCAAAGATCTTGTGATCCTTGATATCGTCAATAATTTCATCATATACACCTATAGTTGTCAATCGACCACATGGCATCTCATTTCCAAGACACCAGAGGTAAAGAGCATTAGCGTCATAACCAATTACTTTTTTTTACAGATCTTGCCTCCACGAATATTGGTCTCGTTGTGCTTAGCGTAGCGGTTGAAGAAAATAGACGGGTCTCCTGTTAGTCTTCATCTTACGATAGATATCAGATTCTTCTTTATCGATCGAATAGACCAGCCGGTTAGCATTGAATTCAACCAGCGTTTTGTGGCGGAATGCCTTAATGATGTTCATATCCTTTCGTGCGACATTGCAAGCAACACAGCTGGTAATTAAATTACCATCTTCGTGTCCTTTCTTGTTGTTATTACGACCAGCTGATACATTCTCTCCATTGAGCTAACAGTAGCAATAGCTACAAGTGTACATATGTTTCTGGAGTAGCTTATCAAGATGATTCATAGTCAGCGCGAACGTTCGCTTAGCCTTCTCGTCTTGCTCAATACAGCCTAAGTACCGTTTCTCAGGAAAATCAAATGGTTTGCCTGGCTTCTTCTCAGGAAAAATTAGCTCTTGAGTCTTGTATATGACTTTCTCGCTAAGCCCAGGTAGAGAACATCATCACAGAACATTTCGAGGTTGACGCTCTTAAAAATCTCACGCTGCTTCTGAATTGACTTGATGAATGGTATTACATCGAGGTTGTTATACCAGATCAAGTAGTCTTTGATAGTCTTCATCTCATAGAGCTCCCAAACAAACTATGCTCGCTTGTACTCATTATCACTGATGTAAGAGCAACGTAGCTTGCTGTAGAAACCTTCCTTCGGAGGTAGCTTGGTCTCACGCAGGACTTGATAGCTGGTCATATACTCGTACGGGAATACACCCTTAGTTAGCTCACAAGTACATCTGCACTTATCTTCCCATTTGCAACCGCCCAAATAGCTCTCGAGATACTTATCATAGCTCGTTCTGAACATAATCTTCACATTTGCAACCGCCCAAATAGGTCTCGAGATACTTATCATAGCTCGTTCGGAACATAATTGATCATATCGAGCATCTTGAAGCGGTTTGTTCCAATTGACATGTATCATCCGTTCTTGATACCAAACTTGATATTCTCAGTCCCTATCACTCCGAAAAGTTGTTTGCCTACGAACTCGAAGGACTCAAACGTTTGGGATTCAGGCCAATTAAGTGGGGAAGTTGCTACCGCCTTAAGGCACTGGGAAGATGGTGTTCATCTCCTATGTATCCAACTCTAAGAATCAACGCCTCATTGTTAGACAATATGGAAACAAGATGGAACGACTACTGAAGTATCTTTCGCCTGAATACCATAACAATCCGAAGTACCAGTTTGGGGAAGGTACGTACGGGGAGACCCATCTCTATGAGAATATTTCAGCTGATCAGTTCTATGACAAGCTCGAAAATGCACTAAGTCCTCAAAAGAATGCATACAAGGTCAATCTCGCTCTCGGATACCAACTGTACGATCCTGTTAATAATGAAAGCATATACTTTTATCCGAATATTGCCAACACATATGTTTATGATAAACCATTTGTAAATAATAGTCGGGCTGATCTGAGGAAAGTTATTACCGATATCAGAACGAAAGACTTATCTGATACGCTCAACTATCCGAAGTCAGGTATCAAAACTCAAGGCTATTACAGCTTTCAAGATATTCTTTGACTATCGTGATCATGCTCTCCGTGATAGCGACGCTCTGGTTCCGGAATTCATTAAGAAGAACAGATATATCATCAACTTCCCACAGACGAAGAACAAGGGTGTTTTCTATTGCAATGCTTACCATCTCCAAGAGGAAAAGAACCGAAGGAAGGTAGTTGCTCGCGTTAAAGGAGCTTTCCAACGTTATTGCTCATTCAAAGGCCTCACCTACTCACAAAGTCTCTACAACACTTTCAAGCCAATTGATCTACTCGAGTTTGATCAGCTTGAAGAGTGCTTCAATCTTAATATCAATGTGAATAGCTTCGATACTGAGACGAATAGCGTAGAATCTAAGAGAGCGACCGAGGGTACATATGATAATACACTCAATATACTATCGAACGACAACCATGCTTTCTACATTACGGAAATCGATAAGGTTCAATCTCGATACAATTGTTCCAAGTGCTCGATGGTATTCAAAAATAACAAGCTAATGCGAGCTCACACCAGTGATCAGGTCAATCTTAAATAATTTGTAAAGTATCCGACGATTTACATGCCTACTGAAAATCGAATCAAAAAGTTGCTGACGAACTACTCGATCAAAACGAAAGTAGATCACTAACTCGATCACTTTATCGTATATGATTTCGAAGCTCTACTCGAGCCGATCCAACAACAGCACGGGCAAAACACTGAATTCACAAGCAAACATACCCCCAATTCGGTAAGTATTTCGGACAGCTTGACTAATGAGGTTAAATACTTTATCAACGAATATCCGAAAGTATTGATTCAAGACATGGTTTCTTACAGCAACAAGGTATCAGATTTATTTAATCAGCATCATAGAAGCAAGTTTAGTGCTATCTACCCGTCAATCAACAAACAAGAGAAGTAGCTTGAGGAGTCAAATCCAAAAAATGATGGAGGGGATTACGCTAGAGAATATGAAGCAAAAGCGAAAGGAAAATCCGGAACTTAGCTCTTTCCAAGAGAAAATGGTTAAGGATCGGGAGATTCTCGACCAAATCCTCAATCAGACACCTGTCATTGGATACAACACCGGGTGTTATGATATCAACCTGATTCGTAATGATTTGCTATTTATGTAGGTGGCTATATTATCTCCGCGAAAAATTCTTACTATATTTAAACACCTTGTATCAGGATCACTTTCTATATTTACTTGATTACAGTCAACTTAAAAAAATTGAAATTAGCTTTCTTCATTCTGATTAGACTGCTCAGCCTTCAGCTTATCTCTGAGCTGTTTTCTACGCTCGCGAATTTGCTCACGGTGCTTAGTATCATATTTCTTTTGATTGGCTAAACACGTTTCGCGGTTCTTGAGATAATACTTGCGCTGCGCTCGCGTGATCGCATCTTTGTTGCGTTGGTATTGCTCAGGTGTCTATACCATGCTATCTATATACTGCATCGCTTCGTGCCCGGTTGGATAGTGCACTTATCTCTGTACTGAATTAATTTCGTATTATTTTTTGCATCGGTTTTGGCCTACACAGAAACAGGCATTTCTAGGAGGGATGACCTGCGGCCACCTGAGTGAGGTACGGTCAAAGCAATTGCGTTTTGATGACAAGCACAGCGGCAACTTGCATGCAGGCAAACCACTCGTTAGACGTAGTTTCCACAGCAGAAAGGTGAAAAAAACCACTAATTTGCTCAAAACGATCGCGGCTCATGTATTTAGTGAATTCATATTGAGGAAAAGAGAGATGTTTCGACTAGCACTCCCTCGGACGAGCAATGCGATAAATACCCATGAAAATCACGATGCCAATCCATGTTTTCAGCTCGTTCACAGTCAACTTTTTTCCATTTTTGTTGCCTGTTGCTTGCACCATACGCATTCGTGATTAAAAGTAACAAATTTCGAGGCTAAAAAAACGCAAAAAAATCGCTAGCGGCGAGCAATCCACAGCAGTACCTGGACCGTCGAAGACGCTGTAGCCTCCATAAGGTGCGTTTGCGTGTTGAAATGGCTCGTACACAGGACGGACGCTTGCTGTGTCGACCATCATACGCCCTTTCTCGTACCACTTTGCTGAATGGTCCTTTTTGGAGAATGGCTGCCTTTATTCAGGGCGCTTGAGGCGTCTGTTGGGAGCTTTCCCGTGATCTTTTTTTTTGTTGAAACCGCTCGAATCAGCGCATGCGATTGGTAGTTTCAGATTGCCCGAAAACCAAGTGGTTTTCAAGAAAAACCCCGATGATGCAAATTTGCATCATCCGGGCACGAAGAGATAGAATACTTTTTATTAGGATTAGAAAAAAATATTTTTATCTTTCAAGGTCAACTCACTTTCTATTGAAATTATTGATTTCAACGAGAACCATTAGATTCTATCTGAAGTATCGATATATGTAAAGGGCTTTCCTTTGCATCAGGGTGCTCGAGAGGTTGTTTAGACGAAATCGTTCCTTGGCTTATTTGATAGGGGATGGGACTTTGGATGGACTTTTGGGTGAAAGAATTTGTTTTACCTCAACTGTACCGGAATATTTCTGCTACTGCAAACCCGAAGAGGTGCATCTTCGCGGCTAGCGAGATACCCGCCCTTGGGTGTCTCGTAGGAAATAATGGCGGACGCCCTGATCCAGGAAAGATCAGAGCGATTAATGATTGGTCTACGCGTTCAAACGTCAAAGCACTGAGCCAGTTGCTTGGTCTCACCATGAACTTATGCAAGTACGTGAGCAACTACACGGGCAAGACTCGCCCGTTGTCGCAGCTCCAAAAGAAGGACGCTGGATAGAATTGGACTGCTGACTGTCAGCAGACCTTTGATGCAGTCAAGCGGGCTGACGGAGGCGCCAATCTGGACGGTGGCTGACCAAGATCGCCCATTCCACGTTGTGTGAGGCGAGTCCGATTTGGCAATCGGATGCGCTTTAATGCAACACGATCACGAGGGACGTGATCGCGTGGTCTACTATCAGTCGCATCAGCTGAAGCCAGCTTAGTAGTACAGCTACCCAGTACATGACAAGGAGCTCCTTGCCATGAAGTATGCACTCGCAAAATTTCGAGTGTATCTACTTGGGAGAAGACCATTCGTGGTCTACACCGACCACGCATCATTGCGTACGGCGATCAAGTCGCCGCACATCTCACAAATAATGGTGAGATGGCTCTCATTCTTTGCGGAGTACAACGTCCGGGTTGAGTACAAACCTGGAAGATTGAATGCTGTGGCCGACGCGCTATTGTGTCGACCTGATTATGCGGTGCACAAGGTCGACGCCAATGCAATTGGCGTCGTACCGACGTCTACTCCCTCGTCGTCTTTGCTAGACGACGTGAAGTCCGCATATGCAAACGATGCGGATACGAAGCAGTTGTTAAACTACTTCATTGCACCTTATGACAAGTCTCGTCAGAAGCTGGCCAAACGCCTCCGTGCCCGTGTACACCGATATCGTGTACACAACGGTCTACTGCTTTACAGCGCAGTTGACGAGAACGCTGTCCGAGTTGTCGTCCTGGACGATCCTGAGCTTCAGCTCAGGATCACTTATGAGTATCATTATGCCTCGACGTCGGGACATCCGGGTCGTGAGAAGACATACTTGTTTCTCACGCGTGACTTCTACTGGAGTCACCAGTATAAGTGGGTACGCAAGTACGTACGCGCTTGCGAGGTGTGCCAGCGCGTGAAGCCTGCGCCATTCTCGCAGGCTCCACTTCAGTCATTACCGACTCCGTCTGAGTGTTGGCAGTCTATTTCAATGGACTTTGTCTTTAGTCTTTCGCCTGATAAAAAGCGGAGGACTGGTATTGTGGTCTTTGTAGACCGCTTCTGCAAGATGGTGCATCTTGCTGCAGTTCCCGCCGAAGTGACAGCCAAGCAGACGGCGCGTCTGTTTGTTGACATGGTGTTTAGACACCCTGGCATGCCGATCAACATCGTATCCGATCGTGATCCGCGCTTCACAACGCATTTCTGACAAGAAGTGTTCACGCTTCTTGGTACGCAGCTGTCCATGTCGACTGCGGATAATCCGCAGACCGACGGACAGACCGAGCGCGTCAACCGAGGCCTGGTTGACGCACTGAGGAGCTACGCTTACTCGTTCCGTCATTGGAGCAACTGTCTACCGATGGCGGAGCTCGCCATCTACAACTAGGTGCATGTCTCGACAGGACATACACCGCTCTACGTAAACGCCATCAGGCATCCACGCGTACCGAGCGTACTCGGTGCGGTAGCTCCTTCCTTGAGTGGAGAATGGTATCCGGTTTCATCAAAACCGAATAAACACGCTGATACGACCAACATAGCTGTTTCGACACACGCGCGGACCGCGCGTAGTCCAACCAACGAGAGCACAGTGTCTACGCCCGGCGTAGACACTCTCAAAACCAACATGCAACATATACAGGTCGGACCTGTAGTGAACAAGGACACCGATCCGAACACTGAGTTTTACCTCGAAGGCAATGAAATTTGCCCAGCGCCGACAAGCCGTCATACGGTTTGTCCAAGACGCAATTGCAGCTTGTGTCGACGACAGAAGCTGAACGCAGACAACAATGGCAGAGGAAACGCTAATGAATTCAAAGTTGATTCATTAGTTCTTTTAGTTACCCAGAACCTAGCTAAACATACAGTTTCTGACTTCGTAGCAAGAAAGCTTGCTCCGCGCTCCATCGGTCCTTTCACCGTGTTGGCGAAGCACGGCAATGCGTACACACTGAACATACCGTTCAGCATGTGCCTCCACCCAACCGTTTACGTTGGGCGGCTGAAGCCATACTCGCAACACGAGTAACCTATTATTGGTGACTCGGCGCCGACGCCTTCTCGAGCGTGCCAACGCGCGTTCGCAAAACAACCAACCTTGACCCGAGGTCGACCTGCACGGTGAGGTGGTTTGCGAGACCTGGGCGAGCTGGGCCTTCAACAGGGTCAGCTCCTACTTCAACGCGGCAAACTCGGTCGTCTGGATGCGTTCAACAGCCTCCAGGCGATCTACAGAGTCTGGCGGACCCGGTGCGTCTTCCCGCAGCCTCCACCCCCACTGCAAAACGCACAGAGGGCGACTCGCTGGATCGTCCAGCGAATTGTTGATCATCAGATCCGGACCCAAGGTCTGGATCATTTTCGTATTCGCTGGAAAGGATTTTCCCCGAACCACGATACGTGGGAGCCGCGGAACGTCCTGATGCGGGAAGTTCCGGAAATGGTGACGGAGTACGAAGCCCGCCACCACCAAAGCCGCTGACGGACGTAAAACTTGAGCGAGAGCTGTAGGCGCCTACAGCCCTCGACAGAGTGCTGCGCCCCAGCAGCACTCGAAGCCATCTGCCCAATTAAATTTGTGCGCAGAGTCGTCAGCTCCTCGGGCACACGGATACCCGTGTACCCGTTGATGTCACGCTCGAACACGCGCACTGCCTCGACGAGGCTTCCACGACCCCCTTACCTTCTTCCATGTCGGCATCACTGCCGGTATCGAATAGGGCTTGAAGATCACCGCGGCCAAACACCGTGTTGTCGCGCGCCTTCTTGTACCCCCAAGCGACATCGTTCGCTTGGAGGAGCTTGAGTCGTCACAGTTGAAGTGACGACGGATGACGAAGCCGAACAGCTTGTCGTCGTCACTACAGGAGCGACGACAGTATTCGCTGCTGCAGATGCAGTAGGCGCACCGGCGGTTTGCGTCGTTGGCGTGCTCATTCCGAATGAGTACGAGTATCTCCTCCAGAGAAGTATTTGGATTGATGTGTTGAGAACGGCACATCAAGTCCTAACGGGGGGGGGGG
>BSXT01003862.1:0-12101 GCA_030267785.1 Phytophthora fragariaefolia
GGGCCGTGACGGTGGCGGTGTTCGGCGAAGTAGCGATGGACAGCCTTGAAGGCGCAGACGTGGTCTCTGGATCCGAGACGGCAGGAAGAGCCGCGGGTGGAGTGGCGGCGTTCCTCGGGTCGAAAGACCAAAACGCGTTTTGTCCTGGGGACATTCAAGGGCTCGCGGAGACAAGAGAGTTCCTCGGAACCTCGCGCGATGCGAAGGGACAAGCTCGTTGGAGCGACAATCCTGGACACCTCGTGCCCACGGCTGGGTGGGGGAGGGTGTAACAGGATTACACGAGTGTAGCATACACACCTTGGGTGGACGTACACCAAGTCTGTGTGACACTTAATAACAGATCAGTACGTGATATTAACCAAATATCAGTACTGGATCTGAAAAGATAACAAAGAAACAGTAGGTGGCTCGTGAGCCAGTCAGCATGCATTTTATTAGGAGTCACTATGCTCGATAGTGAGCTGCATATGTTTGTACCGTACGGCCTGGTCGTACTTAAGGCAATTAATAAAATCAGTTTGGAAAAAGATACGTAGCGTCTAGTTGCCTTGGCGTTAAGGCTTTAGACTCTAGGAGTCCGTAGATAGGGATCGTACGGACTCGTACTCAGACTCGGTGAGTCTACGTCTTCCTCTGACGCACGCTACGGCAGCCCCGCTGCAGAGAGGCTAGCAAGTACTGACGAGGTCTCTGAGGTCGAGACGTCAGGCAGTGCCACGGATGGAGTGACGGAGTTTTGGGGGTTGAATGGCCAAAACGTATTTCTTGAGCACTTGTAGCGACAGGAGAGTTCGTCTTGCTCTGGTGTGACGCGAATTATCAAGCTCGTTAGAGCTACAGCCGTCCACAACTCGTCCGCTCGTCCGCGCGGTTTGGTGGGTATGGCGAATGTGTACGCCTCTCGTGCCGGGTCAGCACATACCTGATTACTTGTAAGTAGTTACCATAGGTATTTCATCTATAAACGCGCCAGCCTATTGTCATTGTTGTTTGAAGCGAGCTACTTCTTGGTAGTGGGAGCTAGTAAACTTGTGCCAACTCAAAAACACTCGAACACTCTGGTAGTCCCCAGGTATATAATGCATACCGTTACATATGTGTGGAAGATATGTATGACCACGTTCAAAGTTGTGATACGTTTTTCGTTCAATCCGAGCCAAACAAAAAAACAAACGCATATGGCGATGCAGATTAACTTGGACGCCATCAATACCTGCAGCATACGCTTGATTCAGGAATTACCACGATAAACGTTATGATATACTTTTCTACTTACTGATGGGTTGGTTTGACACTTCCCTTCTAGGCAAAGGGATTAGCACAGTACAAACGCACCTTTAGTTTAGTCTTTTGGAATTGTTAGTCGTTGGCTCCAATCAGGACCGACGCTTCTCTTGTAACCGTAGTCAAAAACTAACTCGTCACCAACCGCAATATCTCGAAGAGCCCAAATACTTATGTGGTGTACACCACACACACTCACCACCTTTGCCGTGCAGTTCGGCGAATCACCGTCATGATTAATGAACTTACTTTTGTTGCCGCTACGAAGTGCATCTAAGACCGCATCCTCGTTTAAGTCGAACAAATAACTCATTTCCATCTGGTCATAAATCAAGCCACGCCTCTCGGCCTCATCCTGCGACAGCATCGCACCCATGTACTCGTACACAAAATCATTCGCCGGAATAGCTTCGCGCGCGTACATACCATATCCGTGAATTGATGAAAAACTCATGCTCAAGCGCTTGTGCTTGCTACGAATTACGTTCACGTTCCCACAGATCAATGGGCTGGGCACAAAAGCGTCATTCGCCACGACAACAGCCCACTCGCTTGCCCCACATGATAAACAGACATCAGGATCACACTCGCGCAGCGCTACGAAGCATGAACACTTGCTTGTCCGGCACTCGCCAGGGAGGCATGTACAACCCTCGAATCTGAAGGTAATCCATAGTAACGAACATCGTATCAGTCACACATACAAACTGGTAAGTGGCAGATCACCCACCTATTCGGGCAATCACGAGAACAGGCACACGCTTTCTCGCACATGTGATCCCGCTTCATGCAGGAGCAGCCAGTAGAATCGCACATGCCCTCATGCATACACGGCGTGTACTCGTGGTTCTCCGTTCCTCGATCCTGCAAGCGCTGATTGCGCGTCCTCTGAAGTAATTCATGGTTACTCCCACCTAGCCTCCGCCCGTGTTTCCAGCTGCGCAAGCGACGACTCGACCTTCCATCTGACGTCGAGCGCTTGCTGTTCCCTGGTTCCTTCTTGATCAGCTCGTGTAGGTCGATACAGCAGGTCGAGCCGACGATTGCTGCTAACAGACACGAGTTGTCGCCCATGGTATCACGCAGTTTTCGAATTACTCCAAGCTCTGCCGCACACAGAGGTGTTCGCTGGCTGCTGGTCTTCATGTGATTGCCGTTCTTCCAGCAAAGTTTACTGCAGGCCATTCCCTTGGACAGGAACAACCGCATTCTTCTCGCTACCAGCGACAGGTACGAGTGATCAACAAACTCCGACGGGTCACCCAGCGACTTCTGTCTTTCCTGTAGTTCCGTGCCATCGTCATTGATATCTGCATCTTTGCCTGTACTACGCCCCATGTCAGAAACTGTGCACGCAAACTCCGATTCGTCGTTTCGCCCACTGCCCAAGAAAATCACCTCATCATCTGAAAAATCAAACGATTTACTCTTGTCACCACGCTTGTCTCGAGGCTTTGTCGACCGAATGTAAGGATACACAGGGTCAACTCGTCTAGCAGGTAGTGGGTGATCACCACCATGCTCGTGACAAGCGTACCTATAACACATCCGACATAAGGCTCCATAATAGACATCCACAAGCTCAGCAAAGCTATCTGTTGTTCGTAAACCCAGCGCTGCCATGCCTGTTGTTGCTCCGTTCACAAGGCTATCCACAAAGCTTGACTCGAGATTTTCAATCGGTGGCTGCAAGCGTTGGCTCAAAACTTTCGCGCGGCTTCGCTTTGACAAGGACGACTGTTCCATGAGGTTTACAATAGCCGAAATTTCCGAGTCTGGTTCCGCGATTACATCATGACTTAATTCTTCAATGCGATCGATCCTAGCTTTGGCTCGCTGCCGCGAGTCATACCGCTTTTTCAGTTCGCTGTAAGCGGTGTATGCTTGAGAAAAGTCCAATTCACTCTTGAGTGCCTGAAATACTTGCTCCGAGTCGCCAAGACGTCCCACCACGAGACGTAACACGTATTCAATTATCTCTTCGTCGGCCACGTTTCCGATTTTCAGGCCGTACTTCTTCGAAGCTTCATCGCTGCCAGTTGCACTGTCTGGTCTCCTAATAGCTGTGTAACGCAGGATTGGGTCGTCATCAACTCGATAATTCGAGCGAATCCCGATGCTAGTGGTGTATCTGCGTAGAGGCTGGATCTGTTGTACTCGGTTGACCTGAATCAGCGCTGACAATGACTTTTCGTGCACGAACCCATCAACACGACCGATTCGAAAAGAAATGTCCCCAGTGCTCACGCTGCATGTGTGCTGCGTTGTCTTAAGTTGCCTCGCCGCGCGTTTTTCACAGGATATGCGAGGTAATACATGAGATGTCACTGCAAATCGGTTATAACAGGCATACATGTTAGCAGATTTATCGAGTAGCATAACCACAATACAGTGCATACCATTTTGCTCGTGAAGCTGACGTTTATGCTTCCTTAGCGCTTCCTGATATGCTGAAATCTTCTGCCGGGCCTCTGTCAATATTGCGAGCACCTTCCGTTTATGGCAACTGCGGATGATGGGAAGGTGTGCGGTCACTAAGGCGACCACTGCACGAGTAACATCACTCTGCGGCTTGGCCATTTCGCTTGGGAACACAGACGAAATGCATTGTGTCGGCTTGCCGAAGCTTTCTAGAATCGCACATTGGGACATCAGCGTTTCGGTTTCGTCTGTAGGGATCATAGCGAAACACAGTCAGTTGGCAAGTCAAGTACCGACATACTTGAAGTAGGTCAGCTATGCTACCGTACCGTAAAATGTAAGCGGATAGTCACATCTGGAATCGAACGGCACACCACGTACTGACAGAATATTTTTCGGTGCACGGTCGATGTAAATACCACGGTACAACGTCGGGTGGAGGAGAGCAGTAATGGGCACATCCACAAAGTGTGTCTTGTCAGGTTTCACTTCCACATCGGCTCCACTCGTGTGTCGATCATCCTCTAAGCAAGTCGTACTGTTCGCATCTGATTGTTCGTCGACGCTAATCACTTCGGGGGGCTTAACTTTGCGCGAAGGAAGCTTCGGAGGCCGTGAACGCGCTTGCGTCTGCTTGCGATGCGATCGGATCCAAGCCAATTCTCGCTCTTGCGCCTGCAAGTCATCGAGCGCAACACGATCGACGTCAAATAGCGTGCTGGTTTCAACCCGCCGCTTCTTTCTCGGCGATGGCGATGGTGACGATGACAGTGGCTGGGACGCTTTTGCAGGACCTGATTGTGCTGGGGATAAGAGTTTTTCAGTGGGTGAAGACGTGGCACTGGTAGAAGCAGACTTGCGGCATTGATATCGACCAAAAGCGTCAGCCTTTCCTTCGTGCACTCTAGTGCTTCTTTCTGTTGGCAACGCTGCCGCGGACTTCCGTGATGGCATTAGTCGTGGTGAAGACGCAGATGACGAGTCAGAAGATGACGACGCCGATGAAGATGAAATCAATAACGGAGCAGTTTGCGTCGCAATATCAGGCTTTGCAGCAAAGTTCCGAGATTGAATACTATCCACATCAGTGTTCTTGGAGTGTGTCACCTTCTTCACAGGTTTGGATTGGGAAAGTTTACCTTGCTTCTGGCCAGCACGCCGTCGCACTTGGCGCAGTACACCCTTGCGCTTACTTTCACTTGGTGGTACCACCTCTTTACTTGACGTCTTATTATTTTTATACGACGAAAACTGCGAACGACTTGCTGGTTCATCATTTTTTAGCAATTGCCCAGAAGAACGCGGTGGGTTTTGGTCGATAACACGATCATTCAGCATCAGTCGCTTCTTTCCCGCCTTTGTAGGCAACCTCGACGATTCATCGCTTGACGATGTCAGAGAAGAGAACGAAAATGATCGATACCGGCCTCCAACAGAAGAATCCGAGAAACTGGAAGACGACGATGATGACAACAGGTCCACGACTCCCACCGACTTGGCCTTTGCAGTTGGTGCTTGCGGCCGTGCATCGTCTCTCCGCCGCTCCTCGCCACGACTACGTGTGCTTGTATCTCTTCGCTTTCGGCTCCTAAGCGGTTCCTTCCCTTTGGCTGCAGGTTTGCTACTTGGGCGTTGCAGCGCTCCATTGGCAGCCGCGCGGCGGCGGCGACGCTGCTCAGAGTCCGAACGTGAATCCAAGCTGGAGCTTGAATCCGAACTCGAGTCAGAGCTGAAGCTGCTGGCCCTCGGCCGGGAAGAAATGGGCGCGCGCTGCTTCTCCCCGCCCCCGCGTCCCCGACCGGCGGCCGTTCGCTTCTTCTCCACGGACTTCGACGCGTGCGGCCTCCGGTCGACTGCCGCTGACTGGAGGTTTGTATGCGGTCGCTTGGTCTTCACAGACAGCAGCGGGGGCGCGGGCGTCGCGCGCTGCTTCTTCTCTTTCTCCTTCTGGCCGCCGGGCTCCTGCGTCTTGAGGGCGGCGGCCATCGCCAGCGCCGCCTCCACCGCGTTCGCGTAGCCGACGGACTGCGCGCGTCTCCGCTGCGCTGCGAGGGCCGTTGGCGCTGGTGTCGGCGCCATCTCGCAGTCCGACGGCGCGTCGCTGCTGTCGTCGAGCACGATCACGTCCGCCATGGCGTCGCCTACTGGATCACCGCCAATCGATTGGCTGGAAGGTCATGACGTACTGTGACAGGCCAGATCTGTGCCACTTCAACGTCTGCACGGAATGAGCTCTGACGCTAGGAGCAAAGCGCGCGGCCTTGTTCTAGTAATGAGTTCACCGTCAGCATCGTTTTTATTGACCGCAGTAGCACTTCAACCTCCGGGGAGTTAAAATATGAACGACCTGCGTGGATTCGCAATCGCCGCATGGACTTGGCGAGAACTAGTACTTACACAACTGCGTGTAAACGGTGTACATGTATTAGGTAACAAAGGCTTACTTCGTTGATCGGTTTGTTTCTGGGCTTCGAGATGTTTTGTCTCGTCTGCAGCAGCAGTTGGAGTAAAGCACATGTAACTCTAATATTCCTTGGTGAGTGGTAGAGCTGGTTTGGTGTTTCCACTCGAGTTGCTGACAGTGAAGCTTCGTGTGTCATTTAGCATCACAACTGTCTTAACGAGCTTACACCATCCATCAGGGGTTCTCATTTTCTGTATCAGCGAGTCGTGGGTATAAAAACATGCGAAACTGAGAGCCCCCGAGTGCTTGGCAGCAGCGACGCCATCATGCCACGACAGTTGCGTCGCTCGAAACAAATTTATCAACACGTTGAGCTTCTTCGCTGGCGTCTTCCCGGGCACTATCGCTGTTGGAAGGAACCAATCCCGCTGGTTCAACTGGGCGATAACGCTGCATGGTGCAGTGAGTACCCTCGCAGTGCGACATCGCGCGTTGGATACTTTGCACAAACGCCACCTCGAAGCTCACGACAACTGCGCGCACGCTAGACAACTGAACGACAAGAAGAACGCACAAGGTAGAAGATAAAGCAGTAGCTAGCGCGCTTAAGTAAAATGAACTTACTTCCCATTCTTCTCCTCGCAGCGCAAGTGAACTATCTTACATCGCTGCCAGTTATTTGACGTACATGACCCAGTGCTCGGATAATACCATAAGACCGGCGCGCGGATTTTTTTTACCTCGCCAACTACCATTATTAATAGAGCTCGCACGGGGGTATTAAATAAGTAGGGTACCGTCGCAAAGCTGACGATCTCCTCTATCTCGTCGTGTTTTTACTCCTAACGTTGAGTGTTCAAAGCAAAGCAAACCCTCAATTGCACGTGGCGACTGTTCAGAGCGACCCAAACGAGTTCTCCGCCTGTTGTTTTGTATCGGAATCGATGCTCAGCAGGAGCCAGCAGACCCTTCGCGCGAAGTCGTGCGGGTGAGCCAATGAGATCACGGCATTTCTGTGATTGGGTAAAACTCGGCTGATGGTGCTTTTTGCGCGCTTCCTGCAGAACGTTATATCTCTGAGTGCGACAGCCATGTCATGCAAGAATTGTCGTGTCGGTAGCTGACCACCGACAGTGACTCACTTCTTTCGTGATGACGGTTTTTGCAGATACAGCATCGTTGAGCTCTGAACTGGTATACTTCCTCCCACAATGCTAGAACGATAATAATAACCTGGTGCTTTTGGTGCGAACGCGCCTAAGAAGAATCAAAGCCCAAGCCACAGCAGACCAGGCCGAAGTCAAAATCCAAGAAACGCCCTGCGCAGATGTCACAGCCGCTACTATCTGGAAAACGTTTGAAGAAGACGTGTTCAGGCTTGTCTGTAAGGAACGGAGAGGCAGTGCAGACCCCCCCCCCCCCAGGCCGTCGACATCGACCGGTCGCAAACCTTTATCTTTTAATACATTGTGCTTTTCATTCATATCAGTGAAATAGCCTCTTCAGAGGTAACTATTGGCGTCATTATAAGTTATAATATAACCCTAACATTCGTACTTTAAGAAATCACCACCTGTTGGTCCCAGACCGAGGTTTCCAGACGACACTGCAGTGCTAGCGGCTGCAGATCTCGGCCCCCGATCCTGGCGCTTATCGCGAAGCCGGTACCAAAGCCAATCTCGACGCAGAGCTCCTGAGGCAGGAGCCTGCAGCGAATGACCAAGCGAGGCGCGTGGATCGGAGGAAGAAAGGCACGAGGTAGCGGCGGCAGTAGGCGAGAGGCACGCGGCGGCAGTGAGGACTGGCTGCCGGCATGCAGCAGCGACAGCTATTGGACGAGCAGCAGCAATAAGATCAAGTGCAGGAGCTGCTGCCCAATGCTGTCGTGGTAGGCAAGAACTCTAACGCTAATGTCACTTCGCAATTTGCACCAACGAGCTCAACTTGTCATACCACCGTAAAACTTTCTGCATACAAATTGTAAGATAATCAAAGGTGGCGAAGAACTGGTTGGGTCGCTCTGAGCAGTCGCCGCGCGCAATTGACGGTTTGCTTTGCTTTGAACACTCAACGTTAGGAGTAAAACCACGACGAGATAGAGGAGATCCTCAACTTTGCATCGGTACCCAACTTTCCCCAGTGCGTGCTCTAGTTGCCAAGGTAAAATTTTTCGCGCCCGGCAACTGCAAAAGTGGCGGATAACCGGTTGCTTCCCTTAAAATATTGAATAAACCTGGAGCACAATAACGTAATAGATAAACAATACAACCACAACCATAGTTAATGATTCTCAAAAAAAATATTGCCATATTAAATGACATCTTGCTCTAGCAAGGCTCTGCATCTTTACAGTTGCTGGTAGACCGCGTTTACCGTCTCCATGTCCCAGTACCTGCGACTTGACCGCAAGAATATTAACAACTCCATGTTAATGGGGACAACGATGATCGCTGTGGCGTCAGTATCAGCTTTACCTGTGAGAATAGCCGTTAGCGGGTACTCGTTGGCGGGAGCTTCATAAGAAGCTCCGAGTAAACCACCGCTGACGGTAGCGCCACGGCCGTCTTCTTGGCTCTCACAATGGCTGTGGCGAAATCTTCTTCCAATTCGCTGTCATCGCCCGCTCCTTGCGTTTAGACCGTTACCGATGACGATTTTTCAAATGCCTTGATGGCTGCGCGCTCGCCAGTGGACAAGCGCACATCTCCATTAAGAACCTAGTATTAAAAATGAACTATATTAGTAATCATCATGTCAATCCATCGTTAATAAAATACTATACCTCCACTGCTGCCGATTCAAACACTGGAGAATGCACGCTCGAAGCAGATGCATTTAGTTGGGGCTTCATGGAAGGGAACCGTTGAGCAACGGAGTCGAACAGGGCTCTAACATCTGCGAGCGACAGATCCTCGGCTTGGAGCTTGGAGCTTGAAGGTAACACTTTTAAGAATTTTGAGATCTCCGTGAAGGACTTATATTTGCCGATGCATAGCTGTCTTCGGAATATGGGCAAACCTGCGTCAACTCTAGATATCATCTCGGGTGCGTACGTCCCAAGCCAGCATGTCAAAAGCAGAGCTCCAGCGCGTCGTGTTGGGGGGGGCAGGTCTGTGCGCTTCCGGTGGGCGGCACGGTTGTTCACCGTGCGAAGTGCTAGCATGAGTGGGCTCTCTGCTCCGATAGTCGCCTTGTGGCCTTCGAGAAATGTGTTGACAGCCAAATTAAAGCGATGCGACGCACAGCCAATCAGAGGGACCCGTAACCGTATCGCAGCGGCTTGGTTAGTTGCACAATTGTCACGAATCAGACGCCAGGGACGTTTCTGATTGGTTATCAAGTGCCAGAATTTTCTCGACGTACTCTCATTGCGAGGGAGCTTTCAGATCACCTTCTTTCATAGGTGCTACCGCTAAGAACGGTTGTTTAAGCTCACCATTGCTCCAGTACACCGCAAATAGAGCAACAAAATGCTCGAAATGGCAGAATCAGCCGTCAAACATTATACCGAAACACCCGTGAAGCTCCGCGCGGATCTACTTCTCTACCTTCACCACTGTCGCGGCAAGGTAACGTTTTAGCGTTTTTGAGCAAGTAAGCTTCCGTTTAGACATGGCTCTTGTAAATGGATTATCGACCTCACCTAGAGGAACGTTGCGGTCGACAAACCGCTCCATCCAGCGGTACATGTTGGCAGCAGCTGGATTGACAAATTCGAGAGCCAAAAGCGGCCCCGCCTGTAGTGGGTTTACTTAGCTCACTACTTTAGCTTACACGTGTGCGCGACATGTAGGAGGAAGGGTAGGTGTATTTATATTAGATTAAGTATGCTTAGCTCCGTAAGAATAGTTAAATCTAAAAAAAATAACCTTTTGGGTGGAAAATGAGAACTGAATTTGAATGTTTACTTTGGTCTTGCCTCCTAAAACTGATATCTATAAAGAGAGGATCTGCCAACGAGTGGTTGGCAGAGTTTCTGTTCTAATGCATGCTCCTTATTGGCAGATATCTATTGCTTTCTGCCAATAGTAGTGCTTCCTACTATGAATGGAGGTCACACTACAATGTGGCCCACCCGAATGTATCCATTA
Source organism: Phytophthora fragariaefolia (assembly GCA_030267785.1). NCBI lineage: Eukaryota > Oomycota > Peronosporomycetes > Peronosporales > Peronosporaceae > Phytophthora > Phytophthora fragariaefolia. Next base: position 10,204 of record BSXT01003862.1, read on the forward strand.
GTGCGTGTTGCACTAATGTGGAGGTTGCCTGAATGTGTAGACCCGCTACACCATCCCCCTGTTAGGACTTGACGTGCCGGTCTCGACACATCAATTCAAAGACTTCTCTGGAGGAGATACTCGTGCTCATTCCGAATGAGCACGCCAACGACGTAGGCCTCCGGTGCGCCTGCTGCATCTGCAACAGGAACACTGTCGTCACTTCCTCAGCGACGACTAGAAGCTCTTCGGCTTCGTCATCCGTCGTCACTTCAACTGTGACGACATCAAGTCCCCCCAAGCGAAGATGTCGCTTGGGGGGTACAAGAAGTCGCGTGGCAACACTGTGTTTGCCCGCGATGAGCTCGAGGCTTTGTTCGATGTCGGTAGCGATGCCGACATGGAAGATAGTGGAAGATAGAGAAGAAGACGACGAGGGAACCTCTTCTTCAACACGTGTGGACCCGAGTGTGGGATCCCGACGATGATGCCACTAAGGAGCTCGACTTTGATCCGGCGACGGATCAAAGACGCGATTACTACGTCGGACCTTTTCATGAGCTTCGATGGTACGGGAATAAGAAGACTTCTAGTAGAAGCAGAGTGCCCGAATGGCAGGTACTCTGTCAAAGCTGGGGTGCTTTTGTTGAAAACTTCAACAAGGTCCCTGCTGGTTACCGTGAACGCGTTCGCTTAGCACGCGAACGCTATGAGCGCTTCTCCAAGACCCCCAAGATTGATCGACTGCACTGGGGTGCAGTCGAAGCGGGTATTCCGTGCGCGGTGCCGATGGGTATCGCGTGCGAGCCCTGCCACGTCGGGGCAATGCGCGTGTCCGAACGGGACATCAACGGGTATACGGGTGTCCGTGTGCCCGAGGAACTGAATACTCTGAGCACAAACTTGATTGCGCAGATGTCTTCGAGTGCTGCTGGTGGGCGCAGCACTCTGTCGAGAGCTGTAGATGACTACAGTTCGTCGAGTCACCAAGACTAGGTGAATCGTGTTGCGCCTATGGCTTCAGCCGCCCAACATAACATGTTAGGTGGAGGCGCATGCGGGACGGTATGTCCCGTGTACGCGTTGTCGTGCTTCGCCAACACGGTGAAGGGTCCGATAAAGCGCGGAGCAAGCTTGCTTGCTCCGGAGTCAGACACTGCTCGTTTTGCTAGGTTCTGAGTAGCTAACAAAACTAATGAACCAACTTTGAATTCATTAGTGTTTCCCCTGCCATTGTTGTCAGCGTTCAGCTTCTGTCGATCGACAGAAGCTGCAATGGCGTCTTGGACAAACCGTATGACGGCTTGTCGGCGCTGGACAAAGTCCATAGCCTTCGAGCTGAACTCAGTGTTCAGCTCGGCATCCATGTTCACTACAGGCCCGGCCTGTGTGTGTTGCTCGTTGATGTTTAGAGTGTTTACGCCCAGCGTAGACACTGTGCTCTCGTTGAACGGACTACGCGCGGTCCGCGCACGTGTCGAGACAACTGATATGTTGGTCATATCAGCGTGTTTATTCGGTTTTGGCAAAACTGGATACGCTCCCCCACTTAAGGAAGGAGCTACCGCACCGAGCACGCTCGGTACGCATGGATGCCGCAAGGCATTCACGTAGAACGGTGTATGTCCCGTCGAGACATGCACCGAGTTGTTGATGGCGAACTCAGCCATCGGCAGACAGTCGCTCCAGTGATGGAACGAGTGAGCGTAGCTCTTCAATGCGTCAACCAGGACTCGGTTGACGGGCTCGGTTTGTCCGTCAGTCTGCGGATGATCCGCAGTCGACGTGGACAACTGCGTACCAAGAAGTGTAAACACTTCTTGCCAGAAACGCGCTGTGAAGCGCGGATCACGATCTGATACTATATCGATCGGCATCCCATGGTGTCTAAACACCATGTCAACAAACAGACGCGCCGT
>BSXT01003863.1:0-18200 GCA_030267785.1 Phytophthora fragariaefolia
TGAACGAGAGGACGTGGCGCTGGCAGTGCTTTCACACTCCAATTGGTTTCGCCGCTACCAACAATCCGTGCGAGACGTACAACGCCTCGCTGAAGCGCGACGTCACACTGAGGAGGAAGCTGAAGGTAGGCGCTCTGGTCGACCGCCTGCGGATCCTGTGTCGCGCTGAAAGCGTACGTGCACTGCCGTTCCTGACCGCCCCAGCTTTTGATGATCGTCTGATCAGGCGAGCCAACGCGCTCGCTCGCGCTGGCCTTCTGCGTGAACATCGCCCTGGCCTGAATAGCATCGAGTTCCTGCTTGGAAACACAGCGGAGGAAGGTACGGGTGAGCTCATCAATGTCATTGCGTTGCGAGCACCGAGGGTGTACGACGTACACGAGAAGAGATCGCGCGAGGACCTCCCAGTCACCGCTCAACTTGGAGTTGAAACTGCGCGGATGGAGCAGCTGGAGATGCCGACTACCGGATGGGAGGTCGACGTAGCAGCACGAACGTGCCCATGCCGAGCGTTCTTCAAGGGAGGGTGCTGCGTACACTTGCTGTACGCGCTGGGCGTTGTTGGAGGTGTTGACGCGTCCGACCGCGAGACGCTGGTCTATCGCGGCCCGAAGAAGAAGAAGCGCGCGTGCGTAAGTCAAGCCGCTGGCCGCCCGGCGCACAATGGGCCTGTATTAACGGTAGAATAAGCTGCCAGACCATATCCAAGAAATAAAAGCACACAGTACCTTCGTGACATCACACCACAAAGAAGCTGCACGACGCAATGTTGGTGCTCTTGTAGGTACCGGCGCCCGTGAGGTGGCAGCCACTGCTCGTCTTGGCCGTGGGCGCCTGCTCACGGAACGGCTCCGTCAGGTCTTCCTGCCGCTGCCACTGCGTCGGGTCCTGCTGCTGCGCCGGGCCCTGCTGATGCTGCTGCTTCGGGTCTTGCTCTTGGTCCGGGCGCCGCTGCTGCGTGTAGCCGTCACGGTCTTGACAACAGGGGAGTCGGTCTTGGACTTGCCCTTCTTGCTCTCGGCCTCAAGCCGCCGCCCAGCACGCCATCGCCATCGAAACCGGCGTCTTGCGCGGTCTTCAGGTCGCGCCGCCGTCGAGTGGTCGAGGCGTTTGATCGAATAAAGGGGAGGATGATAGCCATCGTTCTCCCTCCCTAAACGGACTAAACGGATATGTATTGCTTTGGGGGGGGCAGATGCGCAGTCCACCGCACGTGTGCAGTACGGGTACACGGGCACGGTAGAGAACGACTTGCAAGGTGGCAGTGTACGATTTGCAGTGTTTGGCGCTGAATCGACAAGTGTTTATAGGATTTCCTCCCGTTTCGCACCAGGAGAATTGCAAAGTGATCTGGTCCGATTGGGTTGCTGTTGTATAGTCGAACGTCAAATCGATGAGAAAGCTGCTGCCATGATGGACAGGAACAACTTTGTTTGCCATGGCCGGACCACCATTCGCTGAACAAAGGGGCGATGGAGTTTTGTTCGTGCACTAAATAAAAAGCCGTTTACTACATGAACTGTACTCATGGGCCGGATAGAGTACTGAGTGCTACAGTACGCAAATGTGGACCGATCCGGATTTGCCGGCGTGTTTTGACCGACAGGCGATTAAGCTAGCAAACAAAGAGGGGCTGCTGGGCTGATCAATCTGGCAATATTGAATACATGTAGTGCAAGGTGCAGCTTTGATTTCACGAAATCACTGCATGTGTTACATGCTTCTACAATACTGTTGGTATACTGTTACAGATATACGCGAAATGAGGTAGAAGGGCACATAACATTCGTTAACAACACTTACTACTTATACTTGAATGACCTTTCTAACTGACGTTGATCCGTACATGCATCGTGATATGGCCGCCCTCGGATGATCGTGGAATCCAAAGCAGCAGCGAGCCACCCCCCGATCCAGGCAAACCCAGAATCCCGGGGCGCCAGCGATCCAAATACATATTTTTGTCTTGCAACTCCGGGATTGTGGCATCCCACGCCACAACATCCCCTGCACCGACATCAACCTCAGCGTACTTATCACCTCCCGAATGGATCACCACCGTCACATCCTTGGTATCAACGCTCTCAAAAACAATGTGCACGACTCCATCTCCCGACTTGGTCCAAGAACCATAACTTCCCTCAAAAGCTTCATCGACGGTTGTGAGACCCAGTGCGTCATGCAGCGTACCATCATCAATCTCGCCAACGTATGCAGTAGGCCCACAGATTGGCTGAACGAACTGTGACCCCATGTAGGCGATACCTGTTGGATCTATTGTTGACAAGACGACAAGACCCATGTTCGCCACCTTCAACATGTATTCGTCGTTAGCCACATCCTTCCCCATGTCCGTTGTGCCAGTCTCAATGAGCTGGTCAACGATCACTCCAAATGTCTTTCGAAGCATATCACGCGTCTCGAAAGCAGCTGTTCTAGTTTTAGTGGCAAGCAGCTCTCCCATGCAATTGTTGGTGACCGTCGGAATGTCGTTGAGAATGGAAGCAGACTTGTACACAATCACGCGAACGTCATCGGGCGCAGCATTAGGCGTCTTGTTGCGAACATCATTGACTGCAAACACGACTCGATCAGTGAGGCTCTTTAGGGCCCACCCGCAACTGGAGTTCTTGTCAATGAGCCCCTGAAGTTCATCTACCGTTGTAGCTGACGAGTTGAGTGCACCACTACCCGTAAGTAAATCTAGTGCATTTACCTCGGTCGATAAAATTTGGTCACCATTCGTGATGGCCTGTTTCACAATACCCTCGACAACTGTGAGCACAGTGTCAGCAAAGACAGCCCCCTTAGGAACAGGCAGTCCCAGACAAACGCAGACAGCCACAGGGAGATCAATGAGAACTACATCCGCTTGATAAGCCACAGTAAGAAGCTGTTCTGTATCTCCTTGGGGTGCCGCCGTTTGCTGGTAGCGCATGTAGAAAATCAAGGATCTGACCACTGAGATAATGTTTGCAGCGCAAGTGATAGCCCACTTCGCAGTCTTGTAAGCGGCCAAAATCTCGCCAAACACACCACCAGTTGCCGCATTAAATGCCACTACGACGACTGATCCAATCTTGGAGAGAACCGCGAGTGCGCAATCATCGTTTTGAGGAATGCACTCCAAAGCGCAGGAAGCTGGATAAGCCATGGGGCACTGTGTGATACAATCATCATCATCTTTACCGTATCCCAACGGACACATGTTGTTGCTATCGTAGCCTACCGTCTTCTGATAGCAAGCTGTATCGCTGGCAACGCCGACAGTTGGACCCACCCAGTTACGAATTGTCGTGCCGTACGTGCCATTACCAGTGCCTGCGGGATTAGTAAGCTCCAAACTTGAAGCAGAGATTCTCGTCCAGATGACACCAAGTTCATCAACTTCGTCTTCGGCGCGGCCATGAAATCCACTAAGTTGAAAACCTTCAGGGGCAGTTGCTGTGCCCTTATCGTCGGTGAGTGTTCCCCCTGAAAGCGTGTTGCCAGCGCTTGTGGTAAAGCTGAGGTAGAAAACGCGCGTGTGGTCGTTCTTCTTACCCCAGTGGGCCTCCATTGATGTTATATATTCGTCTTCGCCAAGTGTCAGAGTCTGGTCCGTACCACCTGATCCGCCATGGTTCATTGTTACCTCAGTTGGTGTAGCTACTTGCAGTGTCACAGCATCAACCCGTTCACCGGCCCGGATCGTAATGGAGCTTGCTTTCTGTCCAAACTTGATTGAATTAATGTCTGAGAATGCAATTCCGTGCGGGCCACCAAAAATCTCGCTTAGAACGATGTCCCCATCTGCAGATATAACAGTAGCTGCAGGATCTTTCACAACCTCAATGGTCGTCCACACTACGCCCAGTAGATCGATTTCATCGCCGTCACGGCCGAAGAATCCTCCAAGTTGATATCCCTCTGGTGCAGTTATAGAGGCCTTTTCATCAGTTTGGGATCCTGCGGATACAGAATTGCCGGCGCTTGTGCCAAAATTCAGATAAAAGATGCGCGTGTGGCCATCCTTTTTACCCCAATGTGCCTCCATGGAGGTTATATGCTCGCCTTCACCAAGCTTAAGCGTGTACGGATCTCCTCCAGTTCCACCGTGTGTGAAGGTCTGGGCCGTGGGCGCTGACACTTCAAGGGTAAGTCCATCAACACGTTTTGCACCACGCACTGTCAGCGATGTAATTGTTTGCCCTGATGTTGCTAAGGTCTGATCCGAGAACTGGTTACCATGGGGACCACCAAAGGATTCGCTAAGCTGAACAGCTCGCTTTACTTTCGTGATTGTGCCTCCAGATGACGTTGAGCCTGTATTCGCTGGTTTCACTGTACCTGGTACTTCCTCAGGGACTGATGTAGGAACTGGAGTAGGTGCGGCTGTAACAACTTCAATGCTCGTCCAAATCGCGCCGATCAAATCGATCTCATCTCCATCACGCCCGAAGAATCCACCTAACTGGAAGCCCTCAGGGGCAGTGACTGAGTTTTTATCATCTGTCATCGTTCCTCCAGAGATCGTGTTGCCCGCGCTCGTACTAAAACTCAAGTAGAAAACTCTCGTGTGATCATTTTTCTCCCCCCATGAGCTTCCACCGACGTGATATACTCTCCAGCAGCGAGAGTCAGCTTGTTTTCGGTTCCGCCAGTTCCTCCGTGACTAAATATTACAGCTTTAGGTACTGTCACTTCAAGTGCAACGCCATCAACTCGTTCTCCCGCTCGGATCGTAATCGATGCAACGGCTTGCCCGGAAGAAGCAGCAGATTCATCGGAAAACTCGGTACCGTGAGGGCCACCAAAACTTTCACTAAGTTGCACAGAGTCCTCCACTGAGATAGCAGGTGCTGGTGCAGGAGCTGGGGCATCCGTGGCTGCTGCAGCTGGTGCATCTGTAGATGCCGCAACTGGAGCATCGGTATCCGCTGGAACTTCTTCCGATATCACCGGGGCAGGAGTAGAAGCTGCTGTTGCTGGAGTAGGCGGGTCCGTAGCAGGTGGAGGCGTGTCTGCCGCAATTCGAGTCCAAATGGCACCCAACAAGTCAATTTCATCACCGTCCCGACCAAAGAATCCCCCTAGTTGGAAGCCCTCAGGTGCCGTCACTGTGTTCTTATCGTCCGTCATTGATCCTCCGGACATCGAGTTGCCTGCACTCGTACCAAAGTTGAGATAGAAAATGCGTGTGTGGTCATCCTTCTTGCCCCAATGGGCCTCCATGGACGTGTTCATCCGCTCCTAGAGTGAGGGTATTGGGGTCCCCACCGCCTCCACCATGGGTAAATGTCGCTTTCGTTGGTCCCAAGACTTCCAAGGTGAGACCGTCGATGCGTTCACCTGCCCGAATTGTAATGGAGCCGATACTTTGCCCAGCAGCAACAGAGGGTTGGTCTGAAAATTCATTGCCGTGAGGACCACCAAAACTTTCACTAAGCTGTACCGCATCATCAGCACGAACCCTAGGGGGTGCCATCGCAACCAAACACACCAACAAATGAAGAATCATCCTTCCTTTATTTTCATGCAACCCGAAAGCTTATGGAAGACACTTGAGGCAGGGGCAGTGAAAGTGGAAATGCGTAACGTGAACGTGCAAGATAACACATTCACAGTACGTCGCTCTTCTACAGTCGTCCCCCCAAGATTTTCCCCTGCGATCAGCCATGTACCTCGCAGAGATTGTACATTGGTGCTCAAGATTTGCTCCGGCCGTCTACACGATGTACTGACTTAGATGCATTTATGAGGAAAAATTGTCGGAGCTTCACACGCATTAAAATAGAGGACAGTGACGGTAGAAACATATCAAGACAACCTTAGCAGAAGATATCCGTTATCACAGCTTTGGGATGGGCGTCGCAGGCAGAGAACGGAGACACGCCAGAAACGATTAGGAATTGCTGGAGGTAGTCGGGAATTGTTAGCTCGATGGTCATTATGTCATGGCTAAGCGTTACCTGTACTAACTCAATACATGCGTACCTATGTCGGCCCTGTGCGAAACTTCAAACCTTGCAGTGTCTATTAGTCCCACTGTGGTAAATCTGGCGGGGACGACTGTATCCTCACTAAAAAACTTTTTCAAGGGCTATCCATGCTCCGCATAATCCTGCGATTGACAGCGGGATAATGTCCAGGATGGGACTGCGCATTTAATACCAATGGCGTTTGGTTTCATAACTTTTATAGCCAACCACGACGCTGCTGGCGAAACTCCAACAGCGATCATTCATGTGAGTTGACCACCCAAGTTGCGTGACGCAACTCCCAACGAAGGTTACTCACACCAGCCGCGACGAACGCAGGAAACCTTACCACCGTCCATCGCTTGAAGGTTTGCTCACAACAAGTAAGGAGGCTTCGGATGAACTCATCTTAGCAATTTCCAACAGAAAACTAGTTTTTGGGTCACTACAACAGTAGTTTGCTCCCGCCAACGAACTGCCCGCGGTCGAGACAAGCTGGACCGGAGGGCATCGGAAGTATTATAGATTTTGCTCTTCCACGATGATACTTTCTTAAGAGCGATACTCTCCTATTCAAGCGCTATGGTGCACTCACCCATAACGCATTTTGAAGTAATTGTGTTTGGCGCGCCAACCTGCGACTTGACGCAAAAATATCCGAGATTCCATCACAGTTTTGGCAAATGGTAATAAAAGAACTTCATTCACATAATTTGCTTCGAGTTGCACATATCCAAGCCTATTAGACTAGCTTTTCACTTAGCTAACGTTGATGCGCACATGCATATCAATATGTCCACCCTGGGATGACCGAGGAATCCAAAGCACTAAAGAGCCACCTCCAGACCCCGGTAAGCCCAATAAACCAGGGCGCCAACGATCGATGTACATCGTCTTGTCCTGTAGCTCCGGAATTGTGGCCTCCCACGTCGCAGTCTTACCGGCGCCTACTTTCACTTCGCCGTACTTGTCTCCTCCAGAATGGATCACAACAGTGACATCTTCAGTGTCTACACTTTCCAATCTTAGGTGGACGACGCCATCTCCCTTCTTGGTCCATGTTCCATAGCTTCCTTCGAAGGCTTCATCCACCGTTGTCAGGCCGAGAGCGTCATATAGTGTACCATCATCGATCTCTCCGAGATAAGCTGTGGGCCCGCAGATAGGTTGCACAAACTGAGAAGCCATGTACGCGATGCCAGTAGGGTCAATCATGGAAAGCGCAACTAGACCCATATTGGACACCTTCAGCATGTACTCATCCTCCGCAACAGACGTACCCATGTCCGTTGTGCCGGTTTCAATGAGCTGGTCAATAATCACACCGAATGTCTTACGAAGCATGTCACGAGTCTCGTATGCTGCCGTAAGAGTTTTGATGCCCAGCAGCTCCCCCATACAGTAGTTGGTCACTGCAGGGATATCATTCAGCACGATTGAAGACTGATACACACTTACGCGAATGTCATCTATGTTGACTGCAGGGGTTGCATTCCGAATTTCGATAACAGAACGAACGACATGATCAGTCAAGCGCTTGAGCTCGTAACCGCAGGTGGAATTGGTGTCCATTAGGTCCTGGAGTTCATCAACAGTGGAGTCGGTAGTATTTAGTGCGCCAGTACCTGTAAGGAGGTTGAGCACGTTTTCAGCGGTCGAGACGATCTCGTCACCATTAGTGATGGCTTGCTTCACGATACCTTCGACGATTTTCAGTACCGTATCGGCAAATTTGGCATTCGCAGGAACTGGTATACCAAGGCACGTGCACACAGCAACTGGTAGGTCGTACACTAGAACGTCAAGCTGGTAGGCGACGACAAGAAGCTCTGCGGTGTCACCTTCAGGTGCTGTCGTTTGGCGGTACCGAAGGTAGTAAATGAGACCACGGATAACCGTGATAATATTCGCGGCACAGGTGATGGCCCACTTTGCTGCCTTGTACGCAGTGAGGATGTCCCCAAAAACACCAGCAGTAGCAGCGTTGAGAGCGACGGTGACGACTGAACCGATCTTTGAGAGAACCTCGAGAGCGCAATCATCGTTTTGCGGGATGCATTCCAAGGAGCAAGAAACTGGGTACGCTAGCGGACACTGAGCCAAACAATCACTGCCATCCTTGCCGTAACCCAAGGGACAAATGTTGGTGGTGTTATAATCTACCGATTTCCGGTAGCAAGCTGTGTCACTAGACTCACCGATAGTGGGGCCCACCCAGTTTCGGATGGTGGTCCCATACATTAGACTTAAACTCTCCTCCTTATCAGTAAGCGACAAATCCTTAGCAGAAATTCGAGTCCAGATCACACCTAGCTGATCAACTTCGTCTTCAGCGCGTCCGTAGAAACCAGCAAGCTGAAACCCATTAGGAGCAGTAGCGATAGCCTTGTCATCGGTCTGTGTTCCTCCCGAGATGGAGTTGCCGGCACTTGTAATGAAATGCAGATAGAATACACGCGTGTGGTCATCTTTCTTTCCCCAGTGAGCCTCCATTGACGTGATGTATTCGCCCGTACCAAGTGCAAGCGTCGCTTCCGTTCCACCTGAACCTCCGTGGTTCATCGTAACTTCCTCTGGTGTTGTAATCTGCAGTGTCACGGCATCGACACGTTTACCGGAGCGGATTGTAATAGAGCTCACGGTTTGCTGAAACTTGATCGAGTTGATGTCCGAGAACGCGACACCATGTGGCCCACCATACAGGTCACTAAGGACAATGTCCCTGTCAGACACAGTTTTAGTGGCCGTGCTCACAGAGCTGGTCGTAGCGGTCTCAATACTTGTCCACACCACACCAATTAAATCAATTTCATCCCCGTCGCGACCGAAGAATCCCCCTAACTGGTACCCGTCAGGCGCACTCACTGAACCACTTTCATCAGTTTTGGTTCCACCGGAGACGGTGTTCCCAGCGTTAGTTCCAAGGCTCAGGTAGAAGATACGCGTGTGCCCGCTTTTTTGGCCCCAGTGAACCTCCATCGACGTAATGTACTCCCCCGAACCAAGAGCGAGAGTATTCTCCGTTCCACCTGTTCCACCGTGGGTGAAAGTTTGTGTCGTTGGGGCCAATACTTTGAGGGTAATGCCATCAACGCGGTCGCCTGCATGAACAGTGAGCGAGGTGATCGTTTGTCCCGACGTACATAAAGATAAGTCCGAGAATTCCGTGCCATGAGGGCCACCAAAGCTTTGGCTTAGCCGTGTAGCAGACACAGATGAAGTCGGTGCAGTAGTGCTGGTAGATTCTGACGAAATGAATGTCCCCTCATCCGCTTTTGAGCCTCTTGTCACCAATGAATCTGAAGCCGATGTGGACGTTGACAAATCGGTTTGGGTGACTGAGTTCTGCTCTACAGACGTCGACGATGTGTCTGTTGGAGCTGTTGTTGCCTGGGAAGAGGATGCTGATGAATCGTTGGCGGGAACAACCGTCGCAGGGCTTTCAGTGGTGGCATCGATACTAGCCCAGATTGCACCGAGTAGATCGAGCTCATCGCCGTCACGCCCATAAAAGCCGGCTAGCTGATAGCCGTCGGGGGCTGTCACCGATCCCGCCGAGTCGGTCTGGGTTCCGCCTGAAACCGTGTTGCCAGCACTTGTACCGAAGCTGAGGTAGAATATACGGGTGTGGCCATCCTTTTTACCCCAGTGAGCCACCATTGACGTGATGTATTCTCCCGTCCCGAGTGTGAGCGTGTAGTCCACCGTCCCGCCAGTCCCGCCATGAGTGAGCGTCTGGGCTGTAGGCGCCGACACCCCCATTGAAATGCCGTCGACGCGAGCACCAGCACGAATGGTGACGAAGCCCACGGCCTCTCCAGCTACTACCGAAGCTTCATCCGAGAATTCGTTTCCGTGGGGTCCTCCGAATGTTTCGCTGAGCTGTACAGCGTTGCCCGATGCAACCTGGCCGACTGCAAGAAGGAGTATAACGACCAGTGCTTCTAGCTTCACAGCCATTTCTCGACCCACCACAGAAATGTGTTGCTTTCAGACGTGGCTTATGCCCCCACAACAGCCCCGTGCGACAGATACTGCGAAATCGAGACTGGTTGCGCTGTTATTTTATACAATTGTTGGTGCCTTCGCAGCGGATGTTAAGGGTAAAGTTGCCTTGTTGATAATACCTCATCCAACGGCTATGGAAAGGCACGCTCGACAGGAAAAGTGTCTGGGATTGGCATTGCTGACAGAAAAGGTGATGTGCCAGTACGGCGTTAGTGCCTTCGGGATAGTTATGTTCATCATTGCTGGCAGCATTGGCCACCGCTGTACATGTACTCCAGACTCGCTAATGAAGCACATGCAGCATTTCGATTTCAGCAATCTTAATACGTAAGTATTGCTAGAACGCATGAAACAGCACACAGAGACGATAGACGATTGCTAGGCAAGAATGATCTGAGGACCGATGATTTATGAAGCTGTGGTTGATTGTCTTGGAGTCGCGCTAGGAGCAGCTGGCCACGGTGACCGTTGCATGTGCATCGCACCCTTGAGATTCAAGCACACGACACTGTCCTCGAAACATGCACCTCTTCAAGTTTAACACCCGCGTACTCTTGCTGGCATGTTAGTACACCCACTCCAGAGAGCTCGTCGCGATTGCACTGCTTCTCTTAATTCACTACGAAGTACATGTATTAATACGTCACAGTGTCTGTGAATCTGCAAGGCGATCATGGGATTGGGGATGCTGCAGAATCGCTCGCGATTACCGAGATCATTGGACTCGACAAGATGTGCACAGGTCAGAAAAATAGGTTTTCGTCTGCAGGTGTATCTACCCGATCCGTAAAATCGGCTGCGAGGTACTGTAGGACTGGAGTGTGGACTCCACAATGGACGGGCATGTTACAGTCTGCATTTGCTGGAACTAGAAACTCCAGTCTGCAAGGGAGGCCAACTGCGTTGTTTGCTACGGCTGGGTGACGCAGCCTGAGCATCTTTACCGTGCAAGTGAGACTGGATGTGAGGTCTACAGCCACGACGAGCTCATCTGGTCAGCCGCATAGGTACGAATACAGTACATGTACATGTGGTATTCGTCGAATACTGACCCCCCTTGCCAAGGGGCACCACTTTCAGGCCGTCACGAACGACCCAGACCAAGGGCCTTGGTGCCGATCACTCTATGCGGTCTCATGAGTACTGATGCGATGACCTGTGGGAATCGGTTTGCTGCACAGCTGTTGGATCGAAGGAGAAAATGCCACCCACTTCCAATATCATAAATGCATTTGCACTACCACCGACACTTACGTACGTCACTACAAAAAATACTTAGCTCGTCATCTTTAACCTTAGCTGGGGTTGATACGCACGTGCATCTCGAGGTGGCCTCCTTCCGACGACCGCGGGATCCACAGCAGCAACGAGCCACCTCCAGAACCAGGCAAACCTGGTATTCCAGGACGCCACCGATCCAAATACAGTGTCTTGTCTTGCAACTCCGGAATCGTAGCATCCCACGTCACAGTCTCACCTGCTCCCACTTTTACCTCGTCGTATTTGTCGCCACCTGAGTGGATGACTACGCTCACGTCGTAAATATCCACGCTCTCAAAGATGAGGTAAACTACGCCGTCTCCCTTCTTTGTCCATGTGCCGTAGCTACCAATGAACGCTTCATCAACTATTTTCAGACCAAGTGCATCCGATAATCGACCATCATTGATTTCGCCAAGATACGCAGTCGGCCCACAGATCGGTTGTACGAACTGCGACGCCATGTATGCGATACCTGTCGGATCAATCGTTGACAGCACGACAAGACCCATGTTCGCCACCTTCAACATGTAGTCGTCTTCCGCCACATTCTTGCCCATATCCGTCGTACCGGTCTCGATTAGCTGGTCAACAATCACGCCAAAAGTCTTCCGGAGCATGTCACGGGTCTCGAACGCAGCAGTCAACGTCTTGTTGCGTAGCAGCTCGCCCATGCACATATTCGTCACTTCAGGGATGCTGTTCATCACGATCGAAGATTTGTACGCAGTCACACGAACATCGTCCGCGGAGGCATCAGGAGTCGAGTTTCGAACGTCGTTGACCGCCCGAACGACGTGATCGGTGAGGCGCTTGAGCTCGTAGCCACAGCTCGAGTTCTTGTTGACTAAGTCTTGAAGATCATCTACCGTCGTGTCCGACGTTCCGTTAAGTGCACCAGTCCCAGTGAGTAGTTTAAAAACGTTTTCACCTGTTGAAATGATCTCATCGCCGTTAGTAATAGCTTGCTTCACGATGCCTTCCACAATGACAAGTACCGTATCGGCAAACTTAGCATTTTTTGGAACGGGTAGGCCTAGGCAAACGCACACGGCTACCGGCAGATCATACACCACGACATCCGCTTGATAAGCAACCGTAAGCAACTCTGCAGTATCTCCTTGAGGTGCCGTGGTCTGTCTGTAGCGGAGATAGTAAATGAGGCAGCGGACAACCGTGACATCATTTGCAGCACACGTGACGGCCTACTTGGCGGTCTTATATGCTGCGTAGATGTCTCCAAACACCCCCCCAGTAGCCAAGTTGAGCGCAACGGCAACAACAGATCCGATTTTTGAAAGCGCTTCAAGTACACAGTCATCGTTTTGAGGAATACACTCTAACGAGCACTGCACTGGATACGAAAGTGGACATTGGGCCTGGCAATTGGTGTCCTCTTTGCCGTAACCTAAAGGACAAATGTTCTTGCTGTTGAAATCTACCGATTTGCGATAGCAAGCAGTATCAGAAGGTTGGCCGACAGTAGGTCCCACCCAGTTGCGAATCGTAGTTCCAAACATGGCACCGGAGCCAGAACTATCCTCCTCGTCCGTGATTGACAGATCTTTGGCAGAGATTCTTGTCCAAATAGCTCCTCGCTGGTCAACCTCGTCTGCTGCTCGACCGTAAAACCCAGCCAGTTGAAAGCCATCAGGGGCTTTTGCAATGGCGCCGTTGTCTGTCGTCGTACCTCCAGAAATCGATCTCCCAGCGCTTGTCTCGAAGTTGAGGTAAAACACCCTTGTGTGACCATTTTTTTTGTCCCAGTGTGCCTCCATTGACGTGATATACTCGCCGGCAGCAAGTGTAAGAGTCTTGTCTTCTCCACCGTCACCACCGTGGGACATCGTCACTTCAGCAGGGCTCTCAATTTGCAACGTAATAGCGTCTACGCGTTTATCTGAGCGGATCGTGATGGAGCTGGCAGCTTGCGCGAATTTTATCGAGTCAATGTCTGAGAAAGCGTTTCCATGAGGACCTCCGTATAAAGGACTGAGAACAATATCCTCGTCTGAAACATCTAGTGCAGGGTTGCTGCCTGCAGTACCAATGCCGCCTGAACCTGTCGCAAGAGTATCTTTTACGACAGCAATACTTGTCCACACAACTCCAAGTAAATCAATCTCATCACCATCACGACCGAAAAAGCCACCGAACTGATAGCCATCAGGTGCTGTAATTCAGTCCTTGTCATCGGTCTGGGTCCCCGCAGAGACCGAATTACCAGCGCTTGTGCCAAAGTTTAGGTAGAAAATGCGAGTGTGGCCATCCTTTTGGCCCCAGTGAGCTTCCATGGATGTAATGTACTCCCCTGGACCAAGCTTGAGAGTATATGGATCTCCACCGGTTCCTCCGTGAGTGAATGTTTGAGCTTTAGGTGCCGAGACTTCGAGAGTAAGGCCATCAATACGCCTAGCACCACGAATGGTGAGGGAACTGATGGTTTGCCCTGATGTAGCAGCAGACTGGTCCGAGAACTCATTGCCGTGAGGACCCCCAAAGGATTCGCTGAGTTGTACAGCAGCGCCGGTATGTGCTGGTGTGTCGGTACTCGGTGATTCTGAAGCTTCCAGTGAAGCGCTATTAGTCACTGCTGGTGACGAAGCGGCTGATCCAGGCCCTGCTGACGAACTATTCAAGCTTGAAGCTGTTGATGCCAAAGCGGCTGAGACAGAACCTGCTGACGAACTAGCCAAGCTTGGAGCTGTTGGAGACACTATTCCTGAACTCGCTGAGGTTGTATTTGAACCGGGCAATACTGAGGCAGGAACGGCCGATCCAGGGGGTGTTGACGGCGCTTCAGCAGAAGCAGCTGCGCTATTGTCCCCAGAAATCGGTATGTCTGCGGGAGCAACTGTGCCAGGGCTGTCATCTGCAGCTTCAATACTCGACCAAACTGCTCCGAGCAAGTCGATTTCATCGCCATCACGACCAAAGAAACCACCCAATTGGTAGCCTGCCGGGGCTATCACCGAACCTTTCGAATCGGTCTGTGTTCCTCCAGAAACCGAGTTCCCAGCGCTTGTGCCGAAATTGAGATAAAACACGCGTGTATGACCATCCTTTTTGCCCCAATGAGCCTCCATGGATGTGATGTGCTCACCTGCTGCAAGGGCAATTGTGTTGTCAGTTCCACCAGTTCCTCCGTGTGTGAATGCCTGTGCTGTTGGTTCCGATACTGTCAAAGAAACACCGTCTACGCGGTCACCTGCCCGGATAGTGATGGAGGTGACTGTCTGTCCAGACACAACAGACGCTTGGTCGGAGAAATCGTTGCCGTGCGGTCCGCCAAAGGACTCGCCTAGTTGTACAGCATCGTCTGAAGCTACGCCTTGCACAGCGATGATGACTGTGAGTAATATAGTCTGCAGGATCCTTACCATGACTCCAAGTACCATGAACGAATATTGTAGAATGTGGGTAATGAAAGTCCCTGTAGTGGAGAACTGAGCAGACCACGTGTGCACTTCGTGCAGGAAAATCAATAATAATAGTCTGGCGAGCCCGTCTCATCGAACATTTGGTACAGCATTTCCCATACGTAAGCTCGGATTGGTTATCTCGATCCTACGGATGCGGTGAGTTTGGGGCTCAGGATCGTGGGATTGAAAACTGTGCTATCAATTGCACTTCGTCTGTTGTGCTGCTCGGGTGTTGTTGGAGTGAGTTCTGCCTTCGTTTGCACACTACACTGTACGACTTCGCACCAAATACTTAACTGTAAGCGACAAATGGGTTGGAAACGCAGATTTTTTTTATCTCGTTACGAAATATTTTTTTTACAGGATTGATTTTACGTGTACCGTTATCTATTATTATAATACTCGAAGAGGGGAGAAACTATGGAGCTCGAGTTTGGGAGCTCAAGCTAGGGCTTGGGTGTGTGAAACGCTACATGTACTGTATTTGAGGACTGAGTGATGTTGACCAGGAGGTTTGCATTTTCAGATTCTTTTGGTGAAGGACACACTACATTTTCTAGATGCTGCTCTGTTGCCCCGCTGGTTACCCGGGCTCGACCGATGCGAGTCGCAAAGGGGCGAAGGGAGGTCAAAAGGGCGATAGAGTATGTGTAGTGTAAAATATGGTGAATGCTACCCGTTTTGGATCAATCGTCCTTATGTAGATTCAATCAAGGTGAGAAGGCAGACAGAAGCCGAAGACTTCGCATTCTTTACTATAGACCCTCTCCCTGAAGGTGCATTTCGCAGAATGAGTTTTGGCACACAGAGCCTCACCCATAAAAAATAAGCATAGATGCACGAAGCGATCGTAATTACAGCTACGCAGACCACATCCTTCATCTGTCCTAGAAAGGCAAGAATAGCGTAGCCGAAGTGATGTACCAGTACCACAGTAGACTCCATTTAGCTATCACTCAATCCTCAAATAGTAGCGTTTCACACACCCAATCCCTAGCTCGAGCTCCATAGTTTCTCCCCTCGAAGAGCGCCACGATGCAATTTTTGAGCTTGCGTTCGTCCAGCAGAACGCGCACATACTATGTACGAGCAGCATGATGTCGCCCCGTTGAAGCATATGGCCCTACGGAAATTTCTTTGCCCATGCATATGTATTGAGCCGGGCATATTCGACTTTTAATGCCTTCGAACTCTCTGCCTTGCCGAATTGCTTTCGTCAGCTTCTTACTAACAAGTGCGGGTTAATTTACAGCCAACTTGAAGATCCGGTCGTAGTAGGCGAGCTGGTGTTTTCTTCAGTTGGCGGGGCTGTTCAGTTGTGAGCTACAAGCTGTAGGTACAACGTGCAACACCGTACGAGATGTGATACAGTCCAAGTACGAGTTTGTGTCAGCACGGCTCACGTTTTAATATGCTTTCCTAGTATCAAGTATCGAGCTTGCACATCTACTACTACTGTATGCAGAAGGACATTCTCTTTGAAGACACCGCCCATCATGTTTGCGATTATCGGCATATAGGTTCCTACAGTGGAAGGCTTTCGTAGGTTTGTAGGTGCGCAACGGATCTGAAACTCTGTTGGTGTGCGCTTTGATTAGAAGAATATCTGAAACTGTGACGCATCTGTGGTACAGTACATGTATTACATGTACGCTGAAGTTTACTCCGTAGATTACGGAACGGTTACTGTACAAAAAATCGTCGACAATCCGGTCCATCTACTAAAAACCGTGTGTAGCAATGGATTACGGTACATGTGCTCTGTGTCGAAACTGCGATACCCAGATCATCTAGGTATGATCTACCGGTACAGTAGGTAGGTACGACACAGAGCACATGTACCGTAATACACGAATCCATTGCTACACACGGTTTTTTAACAGTAAGTTCAACCCCCCGTAAAATTACAAAAGCTGTACACCACATTAAAGGTGACACCCCTCTCATTTTGATGTTGCCATACATGTCTTGCACCTCTCTCCTTGCATTTTGTCAGCTCGGAAACGGCATTCTTTCACATAGGTATGCCACGGTCTCACACATAAACAAATGCCACACGAGCATGTTAAATGCGATTTTATTCCTCGCAGAAAGAAACGACAAGCACACTTTCAAGGTTTTATACTCACTCTACCTAAGTACGAGAAACTCGAGCAATCATGAGATTTCACTCATTCGAAGAACTCAACCGGGGCTTCCGAACCGGGGGCAAACGGCGAGCCAGCCATTCGCCGTTTTGCCGCCCAGCGTTCAAGCAGCACCGAGCTTAGAGCTCCACGAAGAAGAAGCAGCCAGGCTACCGCCAAGAGATTTTTGCACGTTGTCGCGGCCAAGCCTGCCATCCCCGCCAGGAACCCTCCCCGTGCCTCGTACGCTGGCCTCGGGGGGCGAACCGTTCGACTCGAGGCTCCCGATGAACTCAGCGGGTATTGGGCGGGCCCCGTATACGCGACGTTGAGTGGCGAGCCTCAGCTCCGGACGGAGGCCCCGGGCCCCTTCTTCGACAACGCTGACGGCGTGAAGTGGCCTGCCTGGCAGGCCACCCTGACATTTCTTCTCCCTACGGAGCGCTTAGAGAACATCGACACGGCCCTTCGATAGCACGTCGATGTGACATACTGGATTCCGCTCTGGCGTCTGACGCAAACCTCTCTCAACTTGGCCAATGAGCTCCGGGAGTGTGACGGGAGTCACACGCACCGTAGCGGTACGGAAGCGTAACGCGCTAACCTGGGCAGACACCGGGCGTCACTGCACTTCCGTATGTAAAAGGCCTGGCCTTCCCGGTCGCTATTGGTACCCAGTACCAACCGACTTACACACTCCAAGGTTAGATGTTAACTGCCGTATTAATAACACTCCTTTTCAGGTATCTATCTACTGCTTTCTATCTACATACTGAATCCTTGTTTGTAGCGGGCTTACACATTCAGGCAACCTCCACATTAGTGCAACATGCACTAATGGATACATTCATGTGGGTCACATGCAGTGTGGTCACCATTCATAGTAGGAAGCACTACTATTGGCAGAAAGCAACAGATATCTGCCAATAAGGAGCATGCATTAGGATAGAGATTCTGCCAACCACTCGTTGGCAGATCCTCTCTTCATAGATATCAGTTTTAGGAGGCAAAGCCGAAGTTAACATTTCAAATTCAGTTCTCATTTTCTACCAAAACCTTATTAATAAGTCTTTATTTAGATCTAACTACACTTAGTGAGCTAAGTATACTTAATCTAATATAAATAAACCTACGCTTCCTCCTACACGTTGCGCACACGTGTAAGCTAAAGTAGTGAGCAAAGTAAGTCCACTACACCTGGTAGCAATTTGTAGTCCGGCCAACGACCGACTACCAACACGTTCGTATGGAATACGAACGCGGGGCTGAGAACCTGCCTGTGGACACGAACATGTCCACTGGTAGCCCGAACGCGGCTGCAACGCGTGTTGCATGCGAAGACTGTCCCCACCTGGCGGATCCAGAGTGGGTGGCGCTCCAACGACTGTCAACAGTAATTGGAGAGGCTTCGGTAGCGACGATGT
>BSXT01003864.1:0-20268 GCA_030267785.1 Phytophthora fragariaefolia
CAGGCCCCAGCCCTGAAATGGCCGTTGAGCCCCATCGCGGCAGCACCGCACGGGTAACTGGAGAAAGACACCAGCGGAGCGTTTTCGCTGGGAGGGGCGAGGATGCACACGAACCCGCTTCTGGGAGGCAAGCACGGCGCGATAAAACAAGTTCACTGGGCCACTTGCTGCAGCGAGTGAGGCCTGCGCAACACGCTACTGCCACCATTGCAGCTGCAACGGGGCTTCACACGGCGCCTTTCGAGGGCTGACCACTCCCAACCGTGGCCAAGGATGGATATCTGCGCCGTCGCATGGCTGCAGCGTCTGCGAAAACCGGCGGCACGAATAGCAACAGCATGAAACCGTTGCGGGTGGATGATATTCCCGATGAACAGCTTCGGGAAATCACCAGGCCAGGATGATCTCTATCCACGTTTTTGTTTTAAGTTTCGCATACATCAGCAGCATGGAGCAAGTGTTTGTTAAACCTGCCGACCTCAAAAAGGAGATCGCGACTGGCAAGGCGGCGACGTTGAAGTTGTCGGGATCTCGCTCGTCGATTTGCGCAAGCGAAGTGGTCTCAGACTCGAATCATCAACCGACCCGGTTTGATTTTCGCAGTCTTGGTGCAGGCACAATACAGTAAAAAGGACCTCAATGGACACCAGCACCTGTAGCAGGGGCGAGGAGACAGCTTGTAACGGTGAGCGTAGCATTGCGTCACAACTTTCTTGGACGTGCGGCTGTCGATGAAGGAAGGCATAATCATGCCCAAAGTCCAGCACTTGCTGGTGAGCGATGTCTGCTAGTAGCAGTGCTACGCACCAGTCACGATCGTTGCGGCATAGCACTGAGATTGGTGTGGTTGAACTGGTCAAGTTGCAGTTGCAGACGACCGCTTCCTAAAGATACCATTGCGTTCGTGAGAATGGCCGGAACTGTTCCTCGTCCAAAGACCCGGAAATCGGAAACGCCCTGACGTCATTGTGCCTAAGCACTACCATTGCTACCTACTACGTGGCACGAACTGCACGGCCACCGCTTAGTCCTCCGGAGAGATCTCGAGGATCGTGGGGTTCGGCACGATGTATGCGTCCTTGGACCCCTCGACAACGCGACCGACGACCCACGCGGGTTTGCCATCCAACTCGCGTAGCTCCTTGATAAACGCGTCAGCGTTCTCAGCAGGTAGACACAGCAGAAGACCGCCAGACGTCTCCGCGGCGAAGCCGTCCAGCAACTTGAACGAGTTGCCGATGGTTTCGTTCACCCTGACCATGTTCTTGATGATCGGGAGCGTGTGGAGCTCGAATGACACGTCGCCCAGCTGCGACTTGGCCTGGTTGCGCGCGTGAGCCAGAATGCCGAAGCCCGTCACATCCGTCGCCGAGTGCGCTGCATACTGCACATGCAACAGAGCAACACCAAGGCTCAGTATCACCTGACACAAATACAGCGACAAAGCCCAGCAAACCTTGTGCATCATTTTGGCAGCATTGAGGTTGAGACGGCTCATAGACTCGGACGCCATGCGGAACGCAACATCAGCATCCTCCGGAGTCACGACCTTGTCCACGCGCTGCCAGCGCTCAGGCTTCTTCTTCCACTGGAAGAGGTTCACAGCCACCTGTGTGCCGAGCGGCTTCGTGAGGATGATCACGTCCCCGACCGCAGCGTTCTCCGGGCGGATAATTTGACTTTCTGCACAACAATCAGCCAGTATTAGTACTACAGCCTCCACATCGCTTAAAGGACGCTAAAGAACGTAAACTGCCTACCGCTGCGCACACTCATCGCGACACCACCGACAATAGGCCACGGGTTCATGACCGTCTGGCCGCCTGTGACATTGGTGTGCGCGCGCCTGGCGAGGTCGTTGAAGCCGCGGATCATCTGCGTGGTGACGACGTCGCGCTGCTTGTCGCTCATGTCACGGCACACGCCGAGGATCATGAGCATGGTGTCCACCTCGGTAACGCCCATGGCGTAGACGTCGGACAGCACGTTGGCGCAGGCGATCTTGCCCTGCACGTACGGGTCCTCGACGCTGGGGAAGAAGAAGTCGGTGGTGGACACGAGGTACAAGTCCTGGCCATGCGAGATCTTGACTACGCTCGAGTCCATGCCCGGCGTCTCGTTGGGCTTGAGGTCGTTCGCCAGGTCGTCCAGATAGCCCAGCAGCTTGGCCTGGGGCAGCTTGCAGCCGCAGCCCTTGAGCGCGCTGAAGTTGGTGAGCACAAAGTCCGGCTCGAGCCCTAGCGCCACGGGGTCGAAAGCCGCAGCATCGCTCGAGGTCTGCGCCGCCGACGGCGCCGAGAGCTCGCGCGCGACGATCTCCTTGGTGTGCTGAGCGGCTGCCTCCATCTCTGCTGCTTGGTGATGGATACGATAGTGAGCTGATGACATGCATGAGGCCACGCTTTGATTGGCAGATTCGCTTTAGTGACGTTGTTTAGAGTACATCATGGCACAAATCATTAAGGGACAGTAAAACTTGAAATTTGGTATGCATGAACATTTGTGCACGCAAATCATTAATGGACGGTAAAGCCAAAGGTAATGAATGTTCATGCACCGGTATGTGTGAATTCGTTGTGTTTACTACTGTAGCTACTGTAGTCGAAGGTTATGGTTGAACGATAATGTTTGTGTCGCTTGCATCGGTCTCTGGCTCGGGCTCGTGCAGCTGCTCCGCGCCTTCAGGTCGCAAGCCTTTTGCTCTTGCGGCGTCCTCGGCCAGGGAGGGGTGTTGTCGGGCGGAGCGCGCGGCGCACGTGCGCGCGGGCTGGAGATCGGTGCTGGCTGGGTTAAATCTATAGCGGAACCAAGTTGGGTTGGAGAGGGGTTGTTCTTGGAGGCGGGCGGCAGCGACACACGGAGACTGAGGTCAGAATTCCGTCATTCTGGGCTGGTAGAAAAGGAGGGGGAAGCCCCCGCGAGCCGCGCCGACCGCCGGCGATCGACCCACCGACCAATACACTGGCGCGCCGCGGAGAGAAAATCCGCGGCGCCTGTTCTAACGTCCTCTGTCGTCGGGCGAGAGGCTTGTTGCTTCGTTCAGTGCTGGCGAAGCGGCGTGAGGCGGCTCGGGCTCTGCACTCACAGCTGCCGGCGGCAGCAAGGCTCGGCGACGACATCCAACTTGGCGCTCGTCTGCAGAGCGGGGCGGCGGCGGCTCCCCGGGCCGCGCGCCGCCTCGGCGCTCGCAGGATTAGCGGTGGTGTGGCTTAACACTTGGAGTCTCGAGGGCATCGCAGCGTTCCAACTAGGCAGCATCTTTGAAAGTGAAGCCTAGACTGCCAGGTCAACCCAGCTTGGCGCCACGTCTTCGCCCCTCGTACCGTAGGGAACGTGCGGAGAAAAATCCATCGGGTGTGAGTGAAGGTCGCGTGTAGCCCAGTGTCAAGGGGCGGCAGAGAGCCTTCAGTTCCACAATTGAAGGTGGATCAATATGTCGGCAGGAAATATCTGCGCCAGAATCCAATGTCGCCCGAATATCCGGGGACGGAAAAATGTGTAGGGGCAATGGGATGCAGCAAAACGTTATATATTTGGAGAATATCCCTGTCTCGGGTGCTGCTGCGGCGGCGACACCGCAGCGTTTCAAAAACTTAGCTATTTGACGGCCATCAGGATCGCGATAATAGCCACGACCACCAGCAACGCGAAGATGCCGATACAGATCAGCTTCGTCTTGGAGCACTTGCAGAAGCCGCGCTTGAGATTGGCCTCCCGCACGTTGCGCAGCGCACCCTCTGTGTTCTGCTGCGCCGCAGACGTGTCGTCCTCGATATCCACTGTACACAGCACGAGCGCATAGACGTCAGCAACCACACTTGCCTCAGAGCCGAAAACGCTGCTGATAGCGAAGAGCAGAGAGGGCAACAACACGCACCAACAATCTCGCCCTGGTCCTGCACAAGTCCGTCGACCTCCTGGAAGGCTGCGTTCACTTCGTGGAGCTGTTGATTGATCTTGACGATGTCCTCCTCTCGCCGCGCCAGATCTGTCATCGATCAAGCAAGATACATGAATACGTAGTTAGCCCAAACCGTCCTACCACTACTGCCGCCGTTACGGCCGCACGCACCGTCCTCGTTGTAGCCCGTGACGTTGGCCTGCGCGTAGATCTGGTCCTCGTTGTACCCGTCGAAGCCCGCAGGCTTGTCGTCGTCGTCAGACCGGAAGGAGAGCGAGGACTGGCGCAGGTGGGAGACAGCGGCGCGCTCAGCCGCCAGCAGCTTCTGGCACGTCTCCTCGAAGCTCTTGAGCTGGTTCTTGTAGTCCATGGACAGCTTGGCCACCTGCGTCTTGCGCGCGCGGCCGCCCGCGGCCTTGGCGCCCTTGTCCAGCTCCTGGAGGCGGCGGTTGATCTTGGCCACGAGCTTGTTGCCGCGGTCCGTGAGCTCCGTGAGCTGCTGGTGGTTGGCGCGCGAGTCCTGCGGCGTGCCGAAGAGCGTCATCTTCTGCGCGATGGTGCGCGTCACCTGATTGAACTGGCCCACGGCCTTGGACGTCTCCTGCACCAGCGCGTTGTAGTGCTCAGCCTCGCCCATCTTAGGCGAGTCGGCGGACATGTAGCTCATGGCGGCAGTGGCGGCGGACTAAGGTCACTGCAGGAAGCCTCGGGCTAATTCGAGTTGTGCGAGGGAACTGTATTTGGCACCCGCGTCCGCCGCATTGTGTCCCGGGTGCAGCGCCGGTGCAGAAGGGAGACTTGCTTTCTGTATGCGGCGAAAGTAGGTACATGTACCGATATCCAGCCTGCACCGGCTGGCTCTGAGACAGACCTGCAAGTTGGTTTAGTGTTCTGGCCTATGTCGGGGGCTGGGAGTACTTGCCGTGTGTTGAGGGCTGGCGTCGAGCGTTTGGCCGGTGCGGCATCGACCGACATTGGGCGGAGCGTGCTGTCCGGAGAAGAGTGTCGCTCATGGCGATTACGGCGATGCGACATGCACTAGTCACCGCTGATTGGTCGAAAAATTAGAATCTGCATCGACCAATCGTGATGCAGATTCGCACCTCTTGGCGCGCACCTTGAAGTGAGCTATTGGCCAGCTTGACCTGGGACGCGAGCGCAATAACTCTATCGCTTCGCCGCCGCGGCGAAGTTTGTCAACTTGGCAAGCTTGGTAGCCAAGCCACTCGATCGTAACTTTCTCGCTGTATTATGTGCGAATCGCAGCAGCAAAATCGAATCTACAATTCCCGCCGCCCGCTTGTTACGGCTTGTTTGCAGTCCAGATGAGTTGAGTCACGATAGTCGCACAGATACTGAAGCCAAACGTAGGCCAACGCTCTAGTCGATCCTTCTATTTGGCCCTGCTTATATTTTGTTGGGATGGGAAGAATCATAGCAGTCTGCCATCACTCGCGAGCGATAGAAACGATTTCATCAGTGGCGGCGCTGTCCTTCTCTAAGAAGTCGACGACTGGAGCACTGCTGCTAACCGCTGCAGCCGTTACATTGGGGACCATCCAGGATGATACCATGCGCACGTCAGCGACCGATCCGCCTAGCTCGTCGAACACCACTAACACATTCGCCTGATCCTTTACCAGCCAGTCCCGAGGAACGTGATAGTAGCGCTGCACAAAGTTGCCCTCATCGTTGATGAGCCAGAACCGGCCCAGGTCATGGCCGTTAATATATGCACGACCACGCGTGAGCCCAATAAAGTCGAGTAGAATAGATGATTGATTGGGATCAGTCTCAGCTGATAGCTCAAACGTCGGGTAGGTGAACGACGTCCAGTACCAACTCATCAGCTGCCTTCCACTCCCGATGCCGCTTTCACGAGGAACTGGAGTCCACGGAACCGAAGACAGCCACTGCGGTCTATAGATCTCCAACTGCTCGCCAACCAGGCTTGGGTACATCTCCCATTGATGCCCTTCTCTCAGATCCTTGCGTCCGATTCGAACAGCACCTGTGAGCCCCTTTGTGTGATTGCTACCCAGCGAGTAGATCCCCAAACTAACTGATACCAGCTTCAGGCTGTGCTCGCGACCGAGATCAATATTGACCGGCAGGTGAAATCTAAACTCTTTCGAGCAATTGCCGCCAGGGTAGGCAAGATTCCTCTCACCGATGAGCCAGCCGTCAACGAAAGCTATAATACTTGATGCCTCACATGAGGTCATCGTCACTTCTGGTACGCCACCGACAACTTCGCTTACTATTTCAGAGGATCTCACTGTGAAAGTGGTCTCATATGTCAAGTAGTCCGATCGATCTGCCGTTAATCGAAGCTGTTCACCTGGCTGTTCGCCAACAACGCGTTTCCTTGGAGTATACCGTGAAACATTCAACTCATTCCAAGTTGCCCACTGGAGAGAGTTTGCCTGTACAATTGGTGCATAAGTTCTATGAACCTTGCCTGGGAATGACTTCTGCACATCCGCTGTATCGAAGAGAATAATATTGTCCTTGATGATCATCATTGAGTATGGTGACAGCTCATATTTCTTGTCTTTGAACACCACCGTGACCGTCTTGCTGGCTTGATTCTCCAAGAAGGCAACTTGATTGGGCCCCTCCCCCGGTCCATAGACAAAAGCTCGTTGCTGTTGCTGAGATAGAGTACCAACACTTTGTCTGCCTGCTGGTGTCAAGTCATGCGGGTTTAATAGTTGCCGTTCGTTCAGCATTAAAATGTCGTTGCACTCGATTAGTGCTTCGTGGAGCTTGCGCAAGTGAGTGCGCTTTGGCTCGTTGCTGAGCCCATCGGAACGGAGATTCACACCATCAGCATACATGGTAGTTACACCAGCTGATGCTGCTCTGCCAAAATTGTTGCCGCCATGGTACATCTAGTGGGTCGTAAAGCATTAAGTTAGACCACCTGTACAAGCCTTGCCCCCCAAATAAAAACAATACCCACATAATAATTGTGCGCGGCACCACCGACTGCGAACCACCGGGAAACAGCGTATGCCATATCTTGAGCAGTGCGTTGGTCATTTGGTAAAGGATTTTTCTTGTTCTTGGCCCATGTCTGGAACCATCCCTCGTCCTCTGTCCATACAAGTGGGTCCGACGGGCGGTCTTTGACGTGCTTCACTGCAAAGTCAACGCAATCATTATCATTACACGATAGAATGGTGTTCTCGGCTGCATTGGCGTAGCACCTGCTCACAGCAACGCCGACGTGGATGGTCAGTTGTTACCCAGATCTTTCAACATACTCCTATTCAGCAAACGTACATGACCCAAGGAATCGACGTGTCCAGCCTCTTCACCAGATCGCCGCACCACTGAATATACTCCGGGTCATGCCCCGCAAACTCATTCTCGATCTGCGCCATGATGATGGGTCCTCCGTTCTTGGCCAAGAACGGTCTGGAGAGCTCCACCAGGTACGTCACGAACCTCTCCATCTCCCTCTGCCACGGAACGTTGCTGGACCTGACCTTCATGCCGGGGATCCAGTTCAGCCACACCGGCAGCCCTCCATTGCTCCACTCTGCGCACACATACGGCCCGAACCGGACGTGCAGGAACAGCCCCACCTCGGCCGCCAGCTCGTAGAACCTCGTCACGTTTGCGTTGCCCGCGAAGTTGAACACGCCGCGCTGCTGCTCGTGCAGATTCCAGAACACATCTGCACCATAGCACCATCAGCCCACCACCACGACACCCCCAGATTCAACTATCTACTAGCATTAACCCACACATCTCGACGTGGTTGAGTCCGTCCCTCTTGGCCTCGCGCAGCAGCGACTCCCACTCCCCCTCCGAGCTGCGCGGGTAGTGGATGGACCCTCCCAGCAGCAGCGTGCGTCTGCCGTCGATCTCGAACCCGCGTGGCGAGTACGTGACGCTGTAGCCGGACTGGCGCTTGGCCGCGCTGATGTCCGCGTACG
Organism: Phytophthora fragariaefolia; assembly: GCA_030267785.1. Lineage (NCBI taxonomy): Eukaryota > Oomycota > Peronosporomycetes > Peronosporales > Peronosporaceae > Phytophthora > Phytophthora fragariaefolia. Next base: position 7,849 of record BSXT01003864.1, read on the forward strand.
TCAGGAACTGCGCGTCCACCTGCCGCGGACTCAGCCGCAGCGGGTTCGTCGTACGCCGCGCGGGCGGCCGCACGCCCACGAAGCACGCGACGAGCAGCAGCACAGCCAGCAGCGCCACGTCCATGCGCTGCATGCGGCGGCGCGCTCTGGGGCGCGCGCTGGACGCGTCCACAGGCAGCAGCGCCTCGTCGTCGTGCTCCTCGGAGAACATCTTGGCTAATGGCCGTCTCAGATCGGCCGTGCATAGTGAGCGCAAGTGAAAGCTGCTATCTTTCCAATACGACGATTCATGTTTATGGCCCATGGTACAGTGTACCGGGTTAGAGAATGGATACATTTGTTTTTGTTTTTTTGGGGGGGTGCTCACACGTCACATGTTGAAGTTGGTGACTGGATGGCCGAGCGCCAGTTCTGCAGGATCTGCACCAGGAACGGCTTGTGGTGCTGCAGGAAGAAGATTTTGTGCTTCTGGCGCTGCTGGCGAGCTGCTAGTTGGGATTTGAGCGCGGACACGGCGGAGCGCAGTCTTCGATGCTTGTGGGCGTGCCGCTGGTGGTGCGCGACCAGCTCCTTGTTGATCCACTGGTCCGTGCACACGCTCTCCCAGTGGTTGAACCACGCCACGAGGTCGCGGTGATGGCGATTGGCCGCAATGCGTTGCATTCCTGTTCGCACGCGCGCTAGCTCGAGTGTGGCTTGACGCCACTGCTGCAGACGTTGGCGACGCTGCGACCGCCGAGATTTCTTCATCAAGACGCGGAGTCGTTGCTTGAAAGTAGTGAATGACCACCACTGGTAGAAGCACCCGTCGGCGACACTGCGAAAGTACCGATTTCGGAAAGCCTCGACCTTGGTTTTCATTTGGTTGGCGCGATCGATGTGAACTCGAAGAGCGACGATGAAGCGTCGCAAGAGATGTGTCCGAACGAAGACATCCGCCTCTGTACGTTGCGACTTTCGATACCTAGCGATCTCAAACCACTGCAATACACGACCCCAGTACTTCTGCTGATGGCATAGATGCCAGTGAATGCAAGCACGGTCGATCAGGCCGCGATTGCGTTGGCTCTCTGCGCAAAGAACTTGCAGTTTTGCGATCACACGGCGTTTACGTCTTTCGTTTATCTGGACTGTCAACTTGGATTGAAGCTGACGCAACTGAAGTGTCGATTGTCTCCGATCAGCAAGTGCTTGAAGACAGTAGCGCAATAGACCGCTGTGATAGTAAAGTTGTGCTTGACCGATAAAATGGCGTTTGCGTTTCCAGTAGGTGCATCTTCTTCTCCACAATGCTAAATACTTTCTGGTGGAAAAGCGTTGTCGGAAGCCAACGGCCAGTTTGAGTGTGTTGCGCTCCTGCTGCTGCATGAGTACACATGAACACCATTTTTGCCACACTCCCAGCTTGACAAGATTACTTCGGAACTGCATGGCCCCGCGTAATCTGTCGTTCATTTGCTTTCTAGTTGATGTATACCGTTTCCAAGCACCAAAATGAGTGTGGGCTCGAAAGGTTTCCCGGTAGAGAAACATTTTTCGAATATGCCGGAAGACATAAACCTTTCGCTTCCATTTATTGAATGTTTTGCATAGTATTTTGCTCGTGTCAAAAGCTCGAGCCATCTGTTTTTGTTTGCAAGTACGCACATACGTCTTCCAGTAGGCCAGAGATCTTTGTTCAACACGAATACAACGAAATACTCGCGCCTGTAGTAGTTTATCGTTCATCAATAGCCGACTTTGCCAGTATCTTTTCCAACGCGTAAATACATCTTCCTTTTGATTGTGCTTGAATGCTCGTGTTAAATGGGCATACTTTTCTCGCCACACGTGGTAGCGTTGCCAACGTCGGAAGTACGCCGCCAAAGCTTTGTCACATCTAAAACGCTCTGCGCGAACAAGAAGATCACGAGTGATCTTCTGTGCATCTCGCCAGTAGTGGAGACTGTCCAGACCACGTGCCAGACGTCTCCGGTCATATAGCTGAATGGCTCTGGTATTCATGTTGTGTTGCCAATTCCACAGGACGGCTCGATTTCTCCACTTCTGTATAGTACGAGAAAGCACGTACAGTTCAGCCTTGCGTAGTTGAGCTTCGTCTCGAATGAACTGTGCTTTCCTGAGCACAATAAATGTTTTCCACGCGCGGAATACTATGCAAGAAAGTCGATGTAGGTTGAAGAATTTCGCTAATTCGCTTTTTTCTCGTCCGGCTTGTTCAATCGATACCAGATTTTTCCATGAAAGAAGTGTTTTTCGAAGAAGAACTTCTGACGAGTAGTAAGCAAGAATCCACACAAATTGTTTTTGCTTTTCGTGGCGACATGTGATGTACTGCTGCCATGCTTTCCAGGTCCTCTGTCGAAGCCTCATTTCCTGGAAGTCAACAGCTCTTGCTACGTTGGCCCTTAGCTCTATTCGTTGGCTGACATGAGTATTCCATCTACGCAAAATAGCCGCCTGCAAATATTCTATTCGGCGGTATTCCATAATAGTAATGTACCTCCGCCAAGCTACCACCTGACACCAGCGAGACAAAACCATTTTCAAGCACGATGCCCGATACACGGCATCACTCTTGTTTAGACGTCCTTGGATGATACGCTTTGTATGATGTTTCCACGATATAAAGTGTCGTCTTCGTTGATTATGAGAATACGTTCTTTCTGCTAACTCGCGACGGCATTTTTGCATGCGTTGGACAGCAACGAAATGTCTCCAGAGTCCCCACAGATATCTTGCTCCATTAATTCGACCAAGCATTGCAGCTTTCGTGACTGCTTGTTGGAACTTCGCCTGCTTCTCCCAGCGGGCTATTGCTCGATTACATAATCTGTAGACATAGTGATCTTCTGCACGGCACAGTTGTGCTTGACGCTTTTGGTGTTGTAAAGCATACGCTTTCCATTTCGAGAATGTGGCTGTGGACAGATTGACTTGGAGTAGTTGGGTAGCCACCAACATGCTATGGCGAACCTTCGCAACACTGTCGAGGTGTTCTTTCCAAGCACGCCATAATTTCCTAAGAAGGAGCTTCCTACGAAAAGTGTAAGCGATAATGTAAAGAGTACGCAAAGTTCTGTAGCCCCTCCAGAAATGGAAAGCAAGAAGAAGAACAGCTCTTGACCTGTGGTCAAGGGCAAGCTTGATCTGTCGTTTTTCAAACACTGCTACTTCTGTGAAGCGCTTCCATAGCTGGAATATCCTCGACTGTAACTTTAGCTGGCGAAGATGTGTTACAAGTCTTCTTTTCGATACTTTGTGTCGAACCGCGTTAGTGTACTCCCTCATTATACAGATATACCGCGACATCAATTTCCTGGAGCGAAATTCATATGCCTTCATAATCTTTGAGCGGCGTTTGGATTTGTGTTTCATGTGTTCGTACCATTGGCGTATTGCTCTTGAAAGCCGCCGTGACTTAAGCTCGCTCACCGCTTGCACCTTTTTCTTCTGAAATGCGGATGCATCAAACCACAGACTTTGCCAATGAAACATTACAAGAAATAACAGATACTGGTTGTAGAAATTATCCGCCCTAGCGACTTGTTGTCGTCGATATCGGCGTCTATCGCGAAATCCATACCATTGCGTGACGCTAGCTTGGAGGCGTCTTTTTGTGAATGTACTTTTCAAAGAAGTGCTGTTTAGTATGCGCTGGGCAGATCTTCGTGCCTCTCGATGCCAGAATCGAAAACTATTAGCCTGCAAGGAGTTTTCATATGTAGCAATAGCCATGTGCGTTCTCTCGCGTGATACTCGACGAATATCTAGAAACTCGAACCAAGCGTAGAGTGAGCGACGCTGTAGATGCTGGATTCGAAATTGATATGCCACCCACTTATGCGCTCGGTGATGCACTCGCTGTTGTACAACCTTTTGCCAAGCATGTAGACAATTTGTCATTCCTTTTATATCCCGAAGGTGTTGTCTATCCTCCAAGAACTCTGCTTGGTGACGAAGTCCTCTTACAGTAACGTACCAACGCTGCAACGCACCAACCAATATTCGGCGAAAGTAGTGGGATAATGCCGTACTATACGCTTTTCGAGCTCTGCCTCTTTGTTGAGTAAAATAAAACCACTGGTCTATCGCCATGACATATCTGCGTTCACGATAATATTGCATTGCCACAACAGTAAGGCGTAGCTCCTCTTTGCGCTCTCGGCACACGCGCTTCCACTCGGCCAGTGACAGGCAAGTCAATTCTTGGTCTAACTTTCGATTTGCCTTACAGACATGGGTATGAACGCGCAGCAACTGGAAGATAGCCTTAACCCGCTGACGAGACTGTTTCTTTCGGAAAAGCTTTATCAGCCGATTGAAGCACCGCTTTCGCAGTGTAACTCCATACCATTTGCTCATCACATGATGGAGAAGGACGGTATTACTTTGGACGTGTTGTTGTTCTACAATTTTTCTCCTCGACACTTTTGTCTTGCTCCAGTTGTGCCAAGCTCGAAAATGGTTGACTGTACTTTTATTCCTGTATTTTAGCTCGAATGACGTTATCATTAGTTTTACATGAAGCCACCTCACCCATTTCGCCATACACCCTTGCAGCAATAAGTCATTCCAGCGCTTTGATACGAGCCTTTGCTTTGAGCAAAGCCGTCGACGTGCCGTGGTATGCTCCCGCCAACGACGAAGTGTTCCGTTGAGTAATCTCATAGTAACACAACGTTTGAAACTTCGCAGTCTAGCACAATTCTGTCCATATGTGAGCCAATGTCGAAACATCCTGATCACGAGCTTGCGTTGATACCACCGCGTTACTGTCCTTACTTTTCCTCGCTGAGTTTGGTTTACAATAACGGTAGATCGAAGCGCTTCAATTCCGATCCTTTTCAGTTTTATATCATAATGCTGGTGAGCCTTGTCGAGCATTCGCTTGTGTTGCCTTCGCTGTTCAACAAACAGAATCCAAAGCCTAACTGCGGACCGTATCGATGTTCGATACCGGAAAAAATCTGCTAATAAAACTCGGTGGGCTCGTACATGTTTTTGCCTCATAAATCGCCTCCACTTCCGTAATCCGCTAGATTGACGAATTTGGATTTCATAGCCAAATGAGAGCATGTACACGGGATCTTCAAACACAACAACTTTCCACAAACGAAGCACAAACATCTGTAGATTGCGTTGGTAGTGAGAACTGGCCCTAGCCCATTTCATACGCTTTTGTTTTGCACGATAAATACATTCTCGAAAGTATCTGAATATCGAACGAAGACGTATGCGCCTTATCTCCGTTGCGAAGGTACAATACTTTTTCGTCTGTATAATACAACGTTGCCAGTGGTGAAGAGCATACTGCTTTAGATGAGCTGCACTAACAATTTTTCGACGCAGGATTTCGCGCTCAACTCGGCAGTAACGTTTCCACTCAATTAATGCTCGAAGCTTGATGGCAGCATAGTGAAATTGGTCTGCATCTGCGAGGCGCTTATGTTTTAGCTGTAAGATATTGCTTCCAGATTTCCACGCTCGAAGGAAGGTTTTCAGCATCCATTTGCGATTAAAACCTGCAGCTTCTGTGAGTTGGTTTACACGTTGCTTTCTTGATTGACCCACGTTAACTTTCCATTGCCTGAAGCACCAGTATATCGAGCGTAGCTCGGTTCGGAACTGACGACGCTTTTCGCTGGGGGGATTATTGACCGGAACCTTCGTAGTAGAAGAATAGTTGGACTTCTTCCAGCCTTGGTCATTCGTCACTCTTGGACTCGATTTGAAGCTGTCAACTGTCTTTATATTACTATCTCGATTGTTCTCTGACTCCTCAATACTCGATTGAGCGGTATGGCGCTTCAGAATTAGGTTTCTCTGTGGTGGCGGCACACGCACCGAATCGTTGCCAGTTGAATGTGGCTTGTCTAGTCGCGTACTGTGATGTAGCTGCTTCGCAGATCGCCGAAGTGCAACAATAACCCACTTCCATGCTGAAAAATGCGTTTCAATCACTTTCCTCCTCCAGTAGAACAACGCAATGAACATTTGCTGATCATCCTCATCCATCGTCGTCACATACACTTCACTGGATTCCTCGCGTCTTGATGGTGACAAACGCTCTCGTGCCGCCTGCCGTCTGAAGTTAAATTTCTTTGATGTCGGGTTGTGCCGCAAAGCCTTCAGATACATCAACAAAATCACGTCAAAGACTATGAGTGGCTTGTAGATATAGAGAGGTACGGCAACGGTAGCAACTCTCACGAAGTAATCTTGGTATTCGCTCGCCACCACCGGGTTTCTCACTACATTATTAACCTTTCGGTCCGACTCCTTCGAGTTTGCACCAACCACAATAAATATCGATGCAGATTACGACACACAGCTGCTGTAGCGACAGCCTACCTTTCCAATTGCCCGTCGTCGATCAGTTGGGCGAACTCGAGTCACTACTCTGTCCATGAACTCTGCACTTTCATCGTCCGATGACAACTCGGAAGGAAGAGAGGAATGGACATGAACGTCAACTTTTTCTGAGTACCGCAGAGGCGAAGTGGTCCAACTCGTAGGCATCCTGAGTGGCTCTCCTCCCTAATCCCGAGCCTACTGGGGACTTATCCGCAACTCGTCGACTGGTGATCATGAAACGACGTGCCGCTTCCCGATAACGTACGGGAGCTATCTTGCGTGACGACCGACTCACTACTGTCACTTGGTTTTTGCGAGGTAGCGGACGTATACGCCCTTGTAGATGAGCTCGAATATCTGAGCCTGCACGTCGTCGTAGATTGTTTGCTGTAACTTTTTGCCGGGGGTTGTGATCGCCTTCTTGATCTTCTTGCGCTGTGCCGCAGTGATGACTTTGATCCGGCGCGACTTGATGTACGTGAGGTAAGTAGTCACGGCACGGGAGCGAAGTGTTTTGCTATCGATGCCTTCCTGTGTATATTTCACGACGTGGTTACAGAGCTGTTTGGAGAGGGAGCTCAAGCTTGTGCAGCCTACCTCTTTGAATTCCTCGATTGAAATCCAAAAGGTTACAAGGTCTTCAGCGAATTCTTGTCTAGCAAATGCCGAAAAGGTAGCTAATCCTTCGGGGTCCTTCATCATGAGGTGTCTGAAGTTCGCCAGATGCCTAAGTGAGGAGAGCGAGTGGTTAGGTCCATCGACGTAGCTAGTACCAATAGCACATGTAGATAACTTACTTTTCGCTCTCGTTGGCGAGTTGTTCCAGCTGCCTCCTCTCTTGCTCGATTTTTTCTAGTGTCACTAAATCCTGCTTACCCATCTCGGCCATCTCACGCTTCGAGATGAACTCGTCCAATTTCTCGATGATCTCACTCACGCATTTGTGCGAGGTAGTCAGTGCTCGTACACGAATATTGTACACGTGATGGCATGTGCGAACAGCCTCGTGATAGCGCTCCATCGCATCCTACGAACAAATATACGTATCTTGTCAAAGGCTGGTACTCGAAGATCGAGGTGTTGGATCAAGTTTACCAAACTATGAAGTAGTATGGTTGTAGCTGTAAGGATATCCTTGTGATCAAGAGGAAGGACGCTTTCAAACAATGAAAGCGCGTCTTGCAGCGTGCTGGCGCATTGGGCGTGTTCACTGGTTACCTGTTCCGTGAAACATAAGCGTTTAGTTGTTCGATTGGCCAGAGTTCCACCATGTCATCATACCTGGTCAATTCGTGCCTTGCCGATTGCGACCTTCAGCATCGTAGGATGAAGAATACCTAGCGAGTCCGTGACCAACCTTTCTACCTGTCGAAGTAGCACTCGAGCCTTATCAAATTTCTTTTGCGTTGTGTAAAGCGCTGCAAGTTCAAGCTCGGCCGGTTGCGTATAGACCATGCCTTCGCCTACTTGGGTTGCGTGTTTTGCTGCAACGACAGGTACATTGATCTGCATTTGAGAAATTGCTTTTTCTTTCGCAATGCGTTGCTTTCGGTGGTATTTTTCAACCTCTGGATCAATTGATGTCAGTGGAACTATACTTTGGGGTACATTGTCATCTCCGACAAGTATTTTACGCATTTCAACGACACAACTATCGCTTTTGACGACAGCATACTGGAGAGAGTTCTCCTGGTTTGATAGAGCAATTTCTCTGAGCTCATGCCCTATATGCAGCTTCGGTTTCAACTCTTCATATTGATGGTGTCGTCGATATGCTAGTTCATGCAACCGCGCATGACACTTATCACACAGTACCTGGTCACATGATAAACATCGTTTGTGTGCTCTACTCAGTTGGCAGTTGTCACAAATAGGAAACTTAAGCCGACCTGCTGGATCTGATGGTAACGGGGCAATAATTCCGTTTCGACGGCCACGGGTTCTTACAGCTAGAATACGCTCTCGTTCTTGCTCATATAAGATTTTTCGATGCTTATCTCTCTTTAGTGTTTCCTGGCGGATACCCCACTTCCGAATTGCTTGGTCATCCAGCTCCACGTTTTCATGTTCATCATAACTAGACCTTACGCTGGCAGTATCATCAACGGTGCGGCTACTGTCATCACTTGCGCCTTCGAGACTAAACGATATGTCGGCTTGAGCCAAGGAAATCAAGTACTCTGACTTCATACAGCCCGTGAGGGGGACGACGCTTCCTAGTACAAACGTAGGAGCCTTGTCGCCGGTATAAGCCCCACGCTGCTTGATTGTATAGTCGATCGCTAGGTCTGGATGATCAAATGAATTGAGGTAGTAAAATCCATTATTGCCAGAAAAGTCGCAGGTCATCAGGCTGGAGCCACATTTCATTAGCAGCCGGATCATCTCCTCATCGCCGCGCTTGCAAGCAGCCATTAAAGCGCTGATACCTTCACGGTTTTGATGGATCGGGATGCAGTTGCACTTGAGGCAAAAGACTACATCAGCGTACGTTCCACTTCTGCAAGCGACTAGTAATGGCGTGTTCCCGTGGGCATCTTCGTAGTTCGGACTGAGCTGAAAGCCTTCAGTCGACAACAACTCCCGTATCATACCCAGGTCGGTGTTACGCAAAGCCTTGTCCATTTCTGCCTTTCGTTTTTGCTGACGCACGCGGTTAGTTGACAACGAGCTTAAGTCTTCGCCATCTTCGTCTTCGTCTTCAGCTTTCAGCTGTGCATAAAGGTCGGCTCTCGTGAGAGGGCTGCTCAGAGCTGACACGATTGCTGCATTGCGCAGTTGCATCGCCCAGTCGAGCGCACTTTTCCCATCGCGATCCCGAAGTTCTTTGCTAGCCCCGTAAGCCAAGAGGAGTCGGATCAAATCTGTATTCCCCGACATCGTCGCTTGAATCAGCGTCGATCTGCCCATGCCGTTTACACCATCCACATCTGCGCCGTAGTCCAGCAACGCCCTTAAGACTTGTTCGCGGCCTTTGTCTGCAGCTAGCAGCACCGCGTTAACATGGTGCTTGGTCTCGTGAGTCAAAAGGACCTTGAATTCAACAAGAATGCCCAACGCCACGGTGTCTTCCGCCATAACAACCGCGAGCAGGGGCGTGATCCCGGCCGCCGTCTCTGCGTTTGGGGACGCGCCCAGCTCCAGCAACTGCCGCAGCACACGCAGCTTCCGCTTAAAAACCGCGACGAGCACCGGCGTGAATCCGTTCGCGCTCTCGTGGTCCAGCAGAGCCTGCGACCGGTTGCCCGACGCCGCCGTGGGCGGGTCGAACAGCGGCACCAGTCGGTCCCATCGCTGGTGGAACACGGCGAGCTCCGTCTTCCTCCTCGCGCTCGACGCGAAGCACGAGCGCAGGAGCTGCGCGAGCTTGTTCCTCTTCGCCGGCAGCGCGTCGAGCCGGGCGCCGGCCTCGCGCGCCTTCTGCAGCGTCAGCTCCTTCCGGGCGACGCGCGCCTCGAGCAGCCGCAGGCGCTGGAGGCCGCCGGCGCCCGGCGTGGACGTCGGCAGTGCGAGCGCCGCCGCGCGCGCCCTCGTCTGGGCGACGGCCGCGTACAGCGTCAGGTGCTCGAGCCGCTGGGTCTCCCGCCGGCGCCGCTGCTGCTCCTGGCGGTGCCACGCCTCCATCGCGGCCGAGAGCTGCTCCTCGCGCTGCATCTCCCGCCGACGCGTCTCCAGCACCTGCAGCTGCTTCTCGCGCGCCTCGGCCGCGCGCTTCCGGCGCTGCCGCTCCCGCTGCTGGCGCCGCACGGCGGCCGCGCGCCGCTGCTCCAGCCGCGCGTGCGCCTCGAGCCACTCCATGCCGGCGCGCGAAACCGCTTTGAGGCGGTCCGGAAGCCTCCGCGAAAGTCGCTCGCGGGTCGCCGCGTCGCCCAGCGCGCGCGTGACGAGGCGTGCGGCTCCTCCGTCGGTGCTCGCGCTCGCGCTCGCTCACTCGCCAAGATGACGCTCCCCAACCGCTCGAGCTTGCGCGTGCGCGCGCGCGAGGCGCCGGCGCCGCTGCGGCTCGCGCTGCTGCGGCTCGCGCACCAGCTCATGGCCATGATCGCGCGGCCGGCCACGCTCCTCGCGGCTCTGGCGGCCGACTGCGCCGACGCGTCTCGGCACGCGCTGTGGCGGCGCGCCGTGGCCTTCCAGCGCGCGGAGCTGCGCGGGCTGCGCGACGCCTGGGGCGCGGCCGCGGCGGGGCGGGAGCTCGCGCCGGCGGACGCCATGCTGCTCAAGGCCGCGCTGCACTTCTGGCGGCTGTGGCAGCACGTGTGCGTGCTGTGCGTGGACGCCGTGGCGCGCGTGGAGGAGGCGGCCACGAGCGCGTCGCCGCCGCCCGCCAGGAAGCGCGAGGCGCCGCCCCTCTCGCCGAGCCTCGAGGACACGTGCGCGGACGCGCTCACGCAGGGGATGGTGCTGCCGGGCGGCGGCCTGGCCAAGGCGCGCTCGCGCATCACGCGGCGCTCGAACGAGTTCCTCGTGGCCTGGTTCCTGGCGCACAAGGAGAACCCGTACCCGACGCCGCTCGAGCGCCTGCAGATCGCCGAGAGGACGGGCTTGGCGGAGCAGCAGGTGCGCAACTGGTTCGCCAACATGCGCAAGCGGCACTGGAAGCCCAACCGCGCGAACGCCAAGAAGCCGCGCTGCCTGCTGGACTACGTGCTGCGCCAGACGGAGGCGTAGCGCGCGTCTCTCGCCACCCCGTGAGTGAAACCTGTACGAGCCTGTAGCCACATAACCCTCTGTCTGTGTGCGTAACAAGTAGCAAGAGCCGACGTCTGCTGCAGTTTGTTTCATCATCATCTTCTTCTTCTTCTGTTGTCATTGAGCGTGCTGCCTCGCTACCTCCGCGGCGGCGGCGGCTTAGTCCTCCTCGAGCGCGGGCGCCTCGCCGATCTCCGTCTTGACGTACTTGTACTTGCCGGCGGCGCGGAAAAGGTCCTTCTTGGCGGCGGAGGCCGCGGCCGGCTCGGCGGGCTTGAGCCCCAGCGTCTCCTCCTTGAAGGCGGGCGAGAGCGCCGGCCAGGCCATCCAGCCGACAAGCAGCGCGCCGGGGGCGCCCCACGGGGCTGCGAATCAGAGCGAATCCGAGCGAATCAGACACGCGCAGCTCAGTATACAGCACGGGGGGGCGACGCACCGAAGCCCGTGAGCTCCTTGGCGAGGTGAGTCAGGCGCGCGGCGGACATGGCGATCAGGTCCGTTCCGTCACTTCCGGGGGTGCGTTCACGAGTGAGCGGCTGCGGGAGGCTCGGCGGCTGGAGGCGACTTTTGACCAATCGGCGGTGTGGATCGCTCGGACGGCTTTTGACCAATGGACGGTGTGGACTGCGAACGCACTGTCGAACAGCCTGCTGGTTGAAGTTCATGAAGGATAGCAGGTGCAGCAGACGGCCGTGCCACAAGATATGCGACGATTGCTGCTGCTGCTGCTACTGCTGGGGCTCTGCCCTGCTGTCCACGCGGCCATCTCGAGCGTGTCGCCGGCGTCGCGGAGAGCGGGCGACGTCAGCGACGTGACAGTCGCGTTCACAGGCGCAGTGGATGTGGACGTGGGCGGCTCCGTGCTGCTGCAGTTCCCCAGTGGGTTCCGCGTGTCCGGCGCCACGAGTGTCGCGGTGATCACAGCTGCGAGCGCCACCACAATGACGGTGGCGTCCGTCTCAACGACGCAGTTGGAAGTCAAAGTGGAGACGGCCAAGATCGCGGCTGGCGTCGAGTTCCAGTTCTCAATTGCGGACGTCACGAACCCAGGAGCTCAAACGACCAGTAGCTTCGTGATAACCACGTACGACAGCAGTAAGAACGTGCTCGAGACGGAAACTGCAATCCCGGGAGTCACAATCGACGAGATCAGAATGACCGGCGCTGCCGTGGCGCCCGACAGTCTGAACGCGGGGGTGGCGGGGACAGCCACCGTCGCATTCACGAGCGCCGTGGGCTTGCCGGTGGGCAGCGTCGTGAAGGTGACATTCCCGAGCGACTTCACGGTGGCGTCCACGACGTTGTCCTCTGCGACGAGCATCGGCAGCTCGAGCACGGTGGCGACGTCCGGCTCGGTGGTGAGCGTCACGGTGG
>BSXT01003865.1:0-16098 GCA_030267785.1 Phytophthora fragariaefolia
CCATGACCACGCACCACGTGTCCTGCGCGTGCAGGAACTCGCCGCGGAAGCGCACGACGTTCGGGTGCGGTGGCAGCGCCATGAGGCGCGCCACCACGCGGCGCTCGCTCCACGGGTTGTCCACGTTCGGGCTGCGGCGCAGCGCGTCCACGGCGCGCGCCAGCGACACCTGCTTGATGGCCACCAGCTCGTCGCCGCGCTGCGCGTCCTCGTAGAGCCCCACGGGCCCGTACAGCGCCTCGCTCAGCGGGCGGCGCGCGCGGAAGCGGTCGGCGAGCAGCATCGGCGTCGGCATCTGCTGTTGCGGCTGCAGCTTGTGCTTCGAGCGGAGGTCGAGTGGCTCTCCCGTGGCTGCGAGGGCAGACTGAAGCCTGTCGCCGAGAGCGCAAATTCGGTTGTGGCCGAGCGTTCGTGGCGACCGCCGGCGCCTACCTAACGTGGGCGGAATTCCTATTGCGGCGTCGAAGGAAATGATATTGTTCCGGGGCCAGACCGTCTGCCAGACGCGGTGCAACAGGGATAGCGGTAACTTATGCGCGCCGCAACTTACGGTCCTTGCGGCGCAAGGTCAGGGTGACCGTTGCTAGACGCGCGCTGGCGAAACGCTTTCCTGCACCGTTCGACGCCGTGATCGGGCCAGCATCGTCCATCATCGGAAACGGCCAGCACTCAGCAATCAGTGCTGAGCACAGTCTGGACTGGCACGGCGAGCTGGTACGTAGCGGTACATGTCGTCATCGCTCGTAGTTTGAGCTTGGTATCCGTGGATGGTTCTGGTGGCAGGTGGCTGAGGCTATCCGTTGGACTATGCGGTAAGGCGCGTCGTCTCCATAAACAGCCTCGTCCGCAGGAACTGAAGCAACGTACTAATACCTGAAGCACACGCGGTATGCGAAAGTAAGAGAGGTTCAGAAAGTCTACTTACTGTTTAGTACAAGATTTCTGGTTTGTCCGTAGCCGAGTAATGAAAGCGAGCTCTAATGAGCTCTCGTTTCGACTGAGCCCTCCTCTTGGGGATCCGTAGGCTCTCTCGGTGGTTGAGTGAGAATTTCCAGGCAAGCTTGTAATTTTGCTCCTGGTATGGCCGTGTCGGCGTTCCTGTGTTCCTTTTGGAGTTGCCGCACTCCTGAAGCTTATGCGAAAGTTAAATCCCTTGGCACGCTTAGAATAGCAGCACTGGTGATGGTGCTCTCATCGTGTGAATTATGAACGAGGGCCGGAGTGAGAGGCAATCGATAAGGGCAGCAGGAACTGGAATTGCTTGGCACGGATATGTCATTGGCAACAACAACTGGAATGCAGGGATCGTTCGGCGTATCCTATCCAGCTAGTGCAATGAAGTGGCTTTAACGCGAGGAGCTTGCTGAAATCAACTGTAAACGATGCAATCTAGAGTCATGGTAAAAAATATCTAAGGATATGTTTGTTATTTATCACTGCATGTAATTAAATATGGAGCCTTGTTACGATGACGATTGCCGCTCTTTTCTGAACGTTTGGCATTGAATCTCTGCGCTTTCTACTTTTTCTCAAGATACGGCCACCGCAAGGAACATGACTGACTGAAGCGCTCAAGATTAACCCTGGACTATTTTAATATGCGTAGCTTTTAAAAGCTGCAAGTCGTATCCGGATAGTGCGATTCCTGTAGCAACGGAGGTGCGGAGGGCACGCTAAACTCACTTGTCTGTACGTTTTTTTATGCGTGGCACCAGCTCGCCTCGCGGCCCAAAGCTGTTGCAGCGAGTGCACAATCGGCCCTTATTAGGGCCTGGTCGGAGCCCCGTCGCCGCGGCGACGATGCACTCGCTGGGCTCCATTGAAACCCTGTTTTTTGAGGGGGCGATCGTCTCAAGCTGAGACTGGTGATTTGGTCCTCTCACCTTTGGCGGTTTGTCGATCTCACAGCCGACCAATCACGTTCGAGCCAGATGGTCGCCACACCATCAAAACCCAAGACGATCGTTCCTTAATAAGGCCCGCATCATGATGGATTGCGCGGGGCAGGAGCGGGTTTTGCTGCCCGAGTTCACCGTGCCTCGTCAGCACTAGGCAGGAAGCAAGCGGCATAATACTTCACGAACGCAGCTTTGGGGCAATTCTGTGACGCCTCAGCCATGAACACGGAAGGGTAGTTCGGCATGCTGTTTGATTGGTTGAAAAATTGTTCGTCGGTAGGGAATTATGAATTTAATGTGAACGATGCAGGGTGATGGCAACATCGAGAGCACTAAAGTTGCGGACCATACGCGGCTGCAGGCCCTACATAGATACAATGGGCACCGTGGGGTTCCATCGCACTACAGCAATTTGGTCGTTTTGGTGCAGTGAACAGCTGCAAGAAGGGGCCCTTCTTACCAACGTTGAGTGCTGCGCAACGAAATAATACTTTAGTGAGTTGTTCATACATGTATGATTCCATCGGTATCCATGGATACACTAGACACAAACCAGTCGAATCGTGTTGGAGAAAAATACGCGTACTGTGCGTGTAGGTGAGGAGTCCTACCCATCTGTCTCATTCGAACTTTTGATGATGAACTTTGCTGATGAACTTTGAAGTTGGACGCCGTGCCTCCCGCTGCCCACTGAACTTCTGACAGAGCTGTGTCGCACCCCGCGTTGCGCGACGATCAGTCCTGAATTTGAGCCGCACCGACCCAACAAACTGAGTCTACCCGTGCCCACGCCTGTCACCAAAGCCAGACAAGCCATGATCCACCAGCGCTATCGCCTCAAGCACAAGATCGGAGACGCCCTCTACGGCTCCGTCTGCGCTTGTGAGGACACCCACAACGACAACGAGCTCGTGGCCATCAAGCAGGTGTCGCTCGAGCTGGCTACCACGCTGCTCACTGTTCACCCGAACGCCGACAACCCGTGGCACGAGCGCCGCGCCATCACCAAACTGCTCGCGCTGCCGCCGCACCCCAACATCGTGCACTTCCGCCAGGAGTTCTTGCACAATGAGTCATGGTTCGCCGTCATGGAGCATTGTTCCGAGGGAGACCTCTGGGACAGAGTGCGCGGCTCACCAAGCGGCCGAGTGCCAGAGAGGGAGGCGCTGCGGCTCTTTCGGCAAGTCTCACTCGGTCTGCACTTCTTGCACACGAACGGCATCGCGCACCGAGACGTGTCGCTCGAGAACGTGCTGCTGCGCAACGGTGTGTGCAAGCTCTCGGACTTCGGGCTCGCTACAGATGCAGATCGTATGTGCGCGGAGATAGTGGGCAAGGCCAATTACATGGCCCCCGAAGTCGTGGCGGGCAAGACATACGCGCCTGCCGCCGCCGACATGTGGTCTCTGGGCATCGTGTTATTCATCATGCTGACGGGTTCGCCGCTAGTGCAGCAAGCATCCGGGAAAGAGAACGATTTTGTTGCCTTTTCACAGCTTAGTGTCCGTCGCGTGGTCCGCGTGTGGGAGATGTCCTCCTTCATCTCCGATGAGGCGTGCGACCTCATTTCGGTGCTGCTAGAGCGCGACCCAGCTCGGCGCCCATCGATCTCGGAGCTTTTAGCGGACCCGCTGCTGAACTAGCTCTTAGGAAGCGAATACTATTGAATGCATTTCCTCAGAATTCTTCGGCGTTGGGACCAGACACGCGCCGCCGTATCTATGATGCCTTTAACGGTGAGCGTGTTTCGAGTTCAACATCGTCTGATGTTCGATTCGATGCAATCGCGTTCAAGCTCAAACTGCACACAGACCCTGTGCCGCATGTTCTTGTGACAGGAAGCCGCAATCGTGGAGTGAGGTCTCTCGTAGTACTATTAATATTCAAGCATCTTTCGAACCTAGCCTGCCCAACTGCGCGGGTGCGAATCAGCTGAGGCAGGTCTGGGCCAAACGAAACCTTGGCATCTGTGCTGCACCCGCAGCCGTGGTACATGTACATCTCACTGAGATGATCTCAGCAGCAGCACGCTTCCTGCGATTTGTTTTGCAAGTGACATTTTCATTATGCCATGAAACCTGGTTTGATTCCCAGTCGTGAGACCAAGAATCGTTTTCGCTGGAAGCCATGTGACTTCCTTTGGGACGCTGCTCCATGTCTTAATGCCGCGCAAGAAGCACTAGACTCCTCAGATCTACTCCAGGTAAGAAGCAGCACCCCGTCCAAGCTACTTAAGTAAGTTAATAACAGTTTAACAGACAATCTTCAAGCGCCGCAAATAGTGTGTACCACACGAAACTACCTCCCAGCCGATCAGCGCGTCCAATTTTCGAAAATGGACAAGTTCGACCCGCTGGCGGCGCTGGAAGCCGAGTACACGGCCGTGCTGGCGCAGAGCCAACCACGAGCTGCCCCCGCCGAGGATCCTGCGTCTCCTGCGCGTGGGGAGGAACGCGACGCAGAGTCCGCGGGCAGCGACAGCGAGGACGAGCAGAGCGCAGCGGTCGGCGGCTTCGAGAGCTACGCGCTGCTGCCGTCGTCCCCTTGTCACAGCGACAGCGACGCGGAGGGGCACGAGAGGACGCCGAGCTTCGAGGAGGACATTAGAGAATGCCCACAAGTTGAAGAATCGAGCAGGACTCAGCAAGACGCGGCGCTGGGGGGGGACAAGCGAGCGGCCATCATGCAGAACATGCAGCAGCTGAAGCTGCGTCCGCCGCCGTGGGCGCAGGCGGTCAATCTGACGGACGCCGAGCTGGTGAGCCTGGTGCAGAAGCAGCTCGGGCTGGCGAACAAACCGGCGTAAGGAAAAGAGCAGGGAAAATTACTGCTGGGATTCTGTTTTCTATGCCTGGACGTATGGGCACTCTAAGGTGGGGTGGGGGTGGGAATCTCTACTTACTTCTTGCGCAGCAACACGGCACTGGTCACGGCGGCGGCAGCGATGGCGCTGGCGAGGTAGCGTAGCGCCGAGTTTTCAGGCAGCCAGAAGCTGGGTCTGAGCAGCGGACAGCCGCGGAGATCGCTCGCAGTCGAGTTCTCCTTGTGGTAAGGCAAAGGCTCGCCCGTTACGATATCGATGAGGGCCTCGTCCGCGGGTAGAACGCGTGTGCCGCCGCCGACGCGAGAGACGTACATCATCTTGACACTGTCGGGGATGCGGGGCAGCTTGAAAGGCTTGCCGTTGTCGGGTGTCGTCTCCATCCTGGCGAGAAGCGTGGCAGATGGCGTGCGGTCTACGACCATCGACGACTTGATGGCCATCTCGTGCGACGTGGGGAAGCAGTGGTGCACAAGAGCCACGACCTCCTGCACATGCTGCTCCTCGACGAAGAGCACGGCGTTTGGACCAGCGTCGAAAGTGTACGCAGCCTGCACGCGCCCTGCCTGCTCGTTGTAGCGGTGCACGAGGCGGATGATCTGGCGGGAAATGTCGTTCAGGTAAAAGATCGGCGGCGTGGTGTCAAGGCACGTGGCATGGAACTGGTTGCTGTCCTGCATGGTGAGCGTGCCGAAGGCCTGGAAGTCCCTGTCTAGGATAGCCCTCTCCATGGTCTTCATGCGCTCCGGCACCAAGTTCTTGGCGCGATAGGCCAGTAGCGGACTGGTAGCCTTCGTGGTCTGCATTCCGGTGGTGCTGCTCGTGTCCTTCTGCGCATCGTTTACTACACAGACCACCGCGTACAAGCTGAGCCAGTGCTGCTCGTCCGCGACCTGCACGGCGATGGAGTCGCGTCCGTCGGGCTGCTCGCCCTTCTGCCAGGCCACGAAGCCGCCGTCCAGACTCCTGCACGCGGAGCCAGAGCCCTGTCGCGCGATGGCTGACAGCTGACCAGGGTACTCCTCGTCGTCCTTGGAGAGGCCATAGAACTCGGCCAGCGCCGCCACGAGGCACGCGTAGCCGGCGGCGGAGGACGCGAGCCCCGCCGCCGTGGGGAACGAGTTGGTGGACACGATGTGCAGGTGCTGCGCCTCCACTTGGCTGTGCACGCGCTGCGCCCACTGCTGCATCTCGCGCAGCACCGTGGCCACGCGCTTGTTGATGGGCTGCTCCTGGCCGTTGAGCCACAGGCGCGTGCTCGTGAGCGCCGCGCCGCCCGCGACCGACGTGGCGGTGCGCAGCTGGTTCTGGTGCAGCGTCACGCTCACGCTCGAGTTCAGCGGCGTGTTGAGCGCCACGTCGTCCTTGCCCCAGTACTTGATGATGGCGATGTTGGTCGGCGCCGCGCACGTCGCCACCTTCATGGCTGCCCTCGCTTCGGATCCGCTGCGGGGCCACACGCGTCAAAGTTGTACAAGTACTGAAGTGCCTAAGTCACAAGAGGTCCACGCCACGTCAGACGATTTCCCTGTCATAACCGTTTAATCGCTTTCATTAGGGGATAAAAAGCGTACCCCCGACGTACCCTCCGTGCAGTCCTCAGGGGGTACGCAGCGTACCCCGTCACTTCTCCACTCACCTCCGTGCCCCACGCAGCAGAGACGATGGGCGTGATCTCCGTGGGCGCTTCGCTGGGCGTGCGCGAGGCGCTGGCGAGCGCGCCGCCCGCCGCCGCCGCGCCCGCGTCCAGCGCCTCCGCGCGGCGCTCGTCGTCGTCTTCGGGTGCGGCAGCAGCGTCGTCCGCGGCCCCAGGCGGGCGCAAGAAGCCCGCAAGGAAGCGTCTGGCCGGCGCGGGCGGCGGCGCGGCCCACGCCAAGAAACGCGGGGCCAGCTACAGCGCGAATCCGGGCCGCAGCGAGCGCGCGGCGGCGGCGGCCTCATGCGCGGCGCGGCGCAGCGCCAGCCCTAACGCGCGCGAGGCGGCGGCGCTCAAGGCCGCGGCCGCAGGCGTCACGCCGTCCGTGAGCATGGTGATCAACGACAAGAAGCCCACGGCGCGCGTGGTGCACGTGCGCACGACGCTGGACCCGCAGCGCCTGGCGCCGCACGTGATCGGCGCGAACGGCGGCAAGCTCAACGCCATCATGTCGCGCGCGCGCTGCAGCATCAGCTACCGGAAGGCGCAGGAGGAGGACGGCCGGCCCGCGGCCGGCGCCTTCTCCATGGCGTTCCTGATCTCCGCCAACACGGCCAAGAGGGTGGACGACGGCGTGCAGCTGCTGCAGGCCGTGGTGGAGAGCACGGAGCAGCAGCTGCGCAAGTACCAGCGCGTGAGCGGCAGCGCGGAGATTCCGGACGTTGAGGTGGACGCGGAGAAGCAGCAGCCAGAGGAGAACCACGTGCAGGCGCGCGAACAGGCTGCGGTGGAGCTGGAGGAGGACAGGGAACTGGTACAGGCACAGGTGCAGGTGCAGACGCGGAGTCGTAGTCGAAGTCGAAGTCGGAGCCCAAGTGCTGGGCGAGAGGACGGAACGTCTACACAGCAGCATCGGCATATGAAGCGTGAGCGGCGGAGTGTGCATGCTTGTTGCGAGTGTAATATCGCTAAGGATGTTTTGCTTTGTGCCATCGCTTTCGTTTTGATTAGGCCGCCGAGAAGGAAGTGGTGCGACGAGTGGTGCGTCGAAACGCGGGAGAAGTAACGAGCCTCGCGAGCCGCACCGATTGGAACGGCAACTCTCTAAGAGCGAGGGCGAGGAGTATAAAGAGGATGATGAGGCCGTTGCAGCTGAGCCGTCTGCAAGGGCAGAGGAAGAGCGAAAACTTCGTGATGAGAGAGAGGCATTCCGGATACGACTGGCGCGTACTGTAATGATTTCGCGGCGCTTGGAAGCTGAGACCACACGTGCTCGTGCGCAAGAGACTATTGAGCGCGAGAAATACCTGCGTTTGCGTCGTCAGTTTGAGGAAATGAAGCATCGCAAGAAAGTAGCAGAGTTTGTGGTAAAAAAGCAGTGTAGCGCGATGGCATCTTCATTATCGAAGTCGTCTCCGAGGAAGAAGAAGCAGCTTCTACAGGAAATCGAACGGCTTAGTGTCGCCCATGAAGCTTGCCCGCCTGTAAGTAGCCGCGTTCTCGCTCCCAATTTCAGTGCCTTTAAGGCAAAGCGGGCATTACCAGCGGGTAGATCCAAGTTTCAAGTAGCAGCAAGTGGGTTGATAGAGGACGACGAGTTAATGCGCTTGGTGAAGAAGGTCCAGGCGTTTGGGAAAATGATCACTTCTGGGTCAACAGAACAAGACATTACAGAGAAGGCTAACGTACAGGATGATGTAGGCACCACAGACTGCGCGTCAGGTGCAACGGATACCTTCGATTTTCCTAGTGAGGATACTGGCGCATGTATGGATACTACAGATTTCGACGACTCTGTACGTGATGATAGCACTGAGATACTGGTGGATGATGAGGACGGAGAGGAGAAAAAACACAATTCTAGACAAGATTCGTTTCGATCAACCTGGGAGATTCCGGGACTTACACGTGATTTGAATTTGATTCAAGACTATTCGTCGGAAACGAACTGCAAACTACTACACTTTCTGGCAGGCGAGCGCCAGTATTTCTATTTGGAGCCATTGACGAGCAGTTCGTCATATTCCCATGATGTGGACAGATGGCTTCTTACGGTCCACGATCTTCAAATACTCCATCGATATATCTTGGACCGTGCTGAGTTTGGCAAAGAACTGATTCTGTGTGCGGAACGCCTTCGCGCACTTGGTAACTTGTCCCCACCTCTGTCCTCATCCGACACACAGACCACTATCAGTGGCGAGCTGGATGTCTTCGAGTCCTCGAGACATAAAGAGTGGAGTGAATTACAGGATCAAATTGTTGTGTTACACTCATTAGCATTGGTGGTTCACATGCTCGGAAAACATTATTTTGCCAGGCACGTGATCGGAAGTAACCGGTCTGCTGCTCATGTTGTTTCTAACCACGAAGATCTTCTGGACGAAACTACCCTGCAGTCTGATTTGTTCACGTACATTTTGCGGCCAATCCGATCCTCCGCGATTGAGTCTAGTCTGTTCGACTCGCTACCGATCTCGCTGGTGCGCGAAACTATCGAGCAGTGTCCCGAAGTTGTAAATCACGTACTGCAATGGAAAGGAAAGGATGACGTACCTGAATATCTGCGCGAGGTTGATCCCTGTGAAGCTGCCATCAGTGAAGGGGCAAGTATAGCCGACACAGCTAATCAGTTTCATCCAAGTAGTAGTTATTTTTTACGTAATCTACTCGTGAGACTTACCGCATATATGCGAGATTTGGACATGATAATGAAGGAGCTGGTGACTACCTTCAAAGAAAAGCGCCCCGAACATCACAGGGAAAACATGAACCACATTTCTCTACGTCGACAACGGATTATTGATCATGTGAACCGTATGAAGTCTGTTATGACTCATGTGATCGTAGAAAACACAAAGCTCCAATTGCATAAGTGGTGGATCCTGTTTGCTGAGAATTCGTGCGCGTGGTTTGATCCAGACGATGTGGACGATCTGGATGACAGATCATACGACAAGTTCACTTGTCTCCAAGACGCTCTATACATTTGGCACAATGAAGCACTTTTGTACACAACTAAGGATGATTTCGTCGATCCTGATCGCCAGGATAAGTCGCCGCTTGCTAATGGCGACGACGGAATGGGCTATAATACTCGTGCTCGAACGTCCGGGCCATCCAGTCACAGCGCTACTTCCAGGGAAGAGGAGGTGGCCGCGTTGCTGCGAGTAACACCGGCAAATATGCGCGGCGAGGTGCAGAATCGTCCATTTACGCGGGATGAAGCGAAGAAGTGTATCATGACCCCCCTAAAAGTTGAGAAGGCTCGTACGCAGCTAGAGGAATCGCTGGCAACTACGCGAGATTTGATGACCGAGCTGGGGCATGCTGGCCCATGGCGTTCACATGTCAAACATTCGAACACTCTCAAGCGCGAACTCGCTAAGCAAGTAACTATTCAAAAGAAACTCGTTAAGCACCAGTGGGCACGTTACTACACAAAGTATCAAGATTTTGCTCCCCCGGTAACAGACTCAAAAAGCTTGCATCCAGAGGTAACGGAGGAGTCATCTGAGCCACTTGAGCGGCAGCCGCAAGGCGAGCTCACATCTGAAAGCGGTGCTGATGCTATGTCGATGGCGATCGATTGGACTGGCGTGTTTGATCCAGACACTGACACCCCGGACGTAGTCGAAATGAAGAAACTTCGTTATGAGATCACACTAGCAAAAGATCAGCTACTCCGTGACATCAAGGTTAGTAAAAAGAAGGGACCTGGTACCTCGCGCTCTTCCTCATTGAATGCCGACCAAAAAGCGCTAGTGGAAGAATGCAAAGGACTTGCTGCGTCTTGCATGCAAGCTTTGGGAAAGTTCCTTGGACCTGAGGAAGCCGACAAAACTTCTACTCAGAGTGCGGCAAAGACAACACCTAAGCAAACGCGATCCGCAACGAAGGCAGCGCGAGCTGAAAAGCGTGACGCTACGACTTCTAAAGGAGACCGACGATCTGCTAGAGCTTCTGCCTCTTCTGATCGGCGCCACTCGCATGGGTCCAAGAAGGTAAGCTCGCACTCCACAAAGAGAAGCCCAGTTACTAGAAGCCGGCGAAGTGAGTCCATTCGTGTTGCAAAGGCCCTTGCTGCTTCGCAAGTGAGTCTATTGTTGCCGCTTACGCAGTCGTCAAATTCGAAGACGTCGTCGTCCAGAGCAGTGTCAGTGCGAAATCATGGCACCAGTCGTAACCAGCGTTCCGAGGGAAACTCGCCACTGCGGATGGGATGTTCTGGTTGCCGAGATCTACGCCGTCGGTGCACAGGTTGTTCCGGCTGCTGTCTTCATTGCGTGTGTGTGAGCTGCGGATGCAGAATGTGCTGCTCGTCACGACTCTCAGCGGTACAGAAAGCGATGACGCACATGCTGGATCTGATCGAATCCAATGAGGCTTGTAAATGGATGGGCAATGCGTCTGCAGGAAACGAAGGGCGCCATTGCGGAATGCTGTTCTTTTGCCAACAGTGCCATTGCTGTGAAGATCATTGTCCATGCCTGCTGGCAGGCTCAACTACGAGCACTGCAGCTCAGTCCACGGCTACTTCTGCCACTTCAACTCACGACAATGTGGACTCGTCAGAATTCATAGCTTCACTCAATGCATCCTTGCGAGGCACAGCTTCAGCGACACCCTCTCGGAAGGGACGACGCTTCAATCCTGTTGCAGGCCATCGTCGTGGTGCCAATATGCCTGCATTCGCTGGCCCTGATAATGGGGAAGAATCACATTCATCATCAGCTCACGGAGGTAATGGCGACCATCATGCAAACCGTGACCCAATGTATCTAGGACGCAACGCGAATGGAGCTCGTGGCCCGCTGCCAACATTTGACTATGGTATCGACGGAGCTTTCGGTCTCGGCCCGATGGATCAACGCGGCCAGTGTCGCACGTGGCGGCCAGCACCGTCCGACAAGAACGAGCAGGAAGACCTGTTCCGTGCTGCTCGTGTTCGCATGAAGCTGGTTCGTTCGGCCTTCGCGAAAAGTACAGGCTTAGCGGCAGGTTCAGGATGCTTGGATGGTGAGCAATTGTGGCAGCCTGAGCGGATTCGTATGATGTGGGAGCGGCGCGACTTTCACGGCGTGCTGGGTCTCCCGCGTGGCGCGTCGATCCAGCAGATCAAGCGTCAATACCGCAAGCTCGCGCTGAAGCTGCACCCCGACAAGGCCTCGGATACTTCAGCTTCGCTGGAATCCACTGTCGCTCAAGCGGGCAAGAATGTCGGAGCCAGCAGCTCGGGCAAGCGCGTGGACGCCTTCGTGGCTGCTACGCACTCGTACAAGATTCTACTGGGAGACGTTGATGCCATGAATGGGCTCCGGTAAGCTGAAGAGGCATAGGTCGTTTCGAGCTACCATTCCAGCTTTTAGCAGGTCGGGTAGCAGACCAGATCATGGACGTGAATCGCATTTTCTCGGCGGAGCAGATTGCGGTGCCACCGGACCTCCCGCACGTGCTGAAGGATTGGACGAAGGCCGTGATTCGGGAGAACCCAGCAGACTTGTTGTCGTTTTCGCAGCAGTGGTTTCAGGACAAGGCGGCTCAGGCCTCGCAGCGCAAGGCTGCAGAGAACCAGATCCGGCGTATGCGGCAGCTTTTCGAGAGCTACGACGTGGACGGCCAAGGCCGAATGGAGGCAAAGGACTTGGGCAAGTTCCTCGGAGAAGACTTGGGCCTGGAGGGCTACGAGGATGGCAGCCCAGCCGATTTGCTAGAAGACCTTGTGATGGAGCTCGACCCGGACAACACCGGGTTCATCGAGCTGCATGACATCATCCAGTGGTATCAGCAGCGGTAGGCCCACTTGTAGTAGTTGGTTGCTGGTGAACCATTCTGCCATACACACCACGCCGGTTTTCAGTTTTCACACTTTATTGTCTGCTTTTTCTGGTCTGCGCTTCGTTGCTGCTCCCACACGCTGCTGTCATCTTCTCTAAGTCGCTTCCGTTCACGATCTGGCTCGGACCGTCGCATTCTCCACGAGCACGCAGCACCAAAAGCCAGCGTCGCGCGTTAACTGGAACTGGCGGTCGTTTCGGCGATGGACGTGGCCGCCGCCGACTTGGAATCGTTCTGCCAGATGCGGATGGTGCCGTCTTCCGAGCCCGTGGCGAACGAGTCGCCCGACGGCGAGTATCGCAGACATCTCACGGGTCCGTGATGTCCCTTGTGCGTCTCCAGCAGCTCCCCTGTCTCGAAGTCGAAGACGCGCACCCACGTGTCGGATCCTCCGGCCACGAACTTGCTCTCCGTGGGGTGCAGCGACGCGCCGCCCTCCTCCGCGAACGAGATGGGCATGGGGAACGCGTGTAGCAGCGCAAAGTCCTTTTCCACGTCGTAGAAGTACACCTGCAGGGGAAAAACGGCACCAGCATCCACCACCACCATCAGTCTCTAAGCTCTTACCCCCCCCCTCCTATGCAGCAAGATACGCTGTCTATCTCTGCTCGAACCTGCTTGCCGGCCGCGACCGTGAGCACGCGGCCGTCGCGCGACGCCTCCATGTCCATGACGTCGGCGTCCACCTTGAACTGGCGCGTGAGCGCGTAGCTGTCCAGGTCCCAGACCGAGACGGTGCCGTCCACCTCGCCCGTGGCGGCCAGGCGGTCGCTGAGCACGACGACCTTGCGGATCTGCTGCGCCGTCTTCATCTCGGCCAGCGGCGGCGGCGGCGGCAGCACGATGCCCGTGCGGCCGTCGGCCTTGTAGCTCTGCAGCTGCTCCTTGAGCCCGAGCACGTCGAACACGCGCAGCAGCTTCTCGTGGCCGGCCGTGAGCAGGCGCGCGCCGTCGCGCGAGAAGCTCACGCTCTTGACCACGTGCTTGTGCTCGAGCGTGGCCACGGCGTCGCCCGTGAGCGCGTCCCAGAGCTTCACGCTGAAGTCGGCGCTGCCCGTGGCCGCGAACTCGGCGGCGCCGTCCAGCTTGGCGCTCCACACGGCGCCCTTGTGGCCCTCGAACGTGCCGATCCAGTCGCCCGAGTCGCCGTGCCGTAGCATCGGCAGCTTGTCGTGGCACGCCGAGATCAGCAGGTTGCTGCGGCTGTACTGCAGCTCCGCCAGGGGGCGCGAGTGGCCCGGACACACGATCGGGATCTGGCGCAGCGCCGCCGGCGACGGCGGGGACGCCGCCCGGGGAGAGCTCATACTACCGCGCGGTCGGGGGCGAGTACGTGTGGGAAAGATCACACACACACACTTAGACACACCCACGGCGAAACGGGGCGGCAGATTGGGAGCGCGCGCGCACTCTGCTACGGCGAGAGAGAAAGCGGATTTGGAAGGGAATAAGGTGTAACGGGCGGGATTAGCTGGCAGGCGGAACAAAACGGCGCACCCAATTACGGAGGTATTCAAGGACACAGCGAGCGTTACGTGATGTTGCGCCAAGCTCGGAACACATTCGGAGGACACGGCCGGAAAGCAGACTGGCATCGACGTGTTGGAGGGTATGTCGTCGAGGAAGGGCCAACGCAAAAACTCTCTAAGAGATATTGCTTTAAAAATACATGGATGATATTGAATAGCAATTGCTTACAAAAAGCCACAAACAATCTGCCTGTACACGATGTTATCCGTGTACACGCCGTCGTATCCTTCCAGCTCCGGATACTCGATCAACGCCTTGAACTTGGTCTCTGCAGGCGTCCTGCGTACGACAACAGGTAAAATCTGTCGGGAGTTGCCCGAAAGTACAAATACCTTCCCTCCAAATGGTTCCTGGTCGTTGTCCGTGATGTCTCGGAATGTTCAGTCCACGGCTTCAAGCGCATGTCCGTGTGTCACCGGTGCTTCGTCCCAGATAATCAAACTGGCCCTCTGACTCAAACGTTTCAGGTGGGACTGCTTGTAGATCACACAAGTCGGCCTGTTGGACAACTTTAGAGGAATCTAAAAACGTTGTATGCGCTGTACGACCTCTCATGAGCAACAGAGAGGCAATTCCACTTGACGCCACCGCAATCTTTCCGGCAAGGCGCACCCTAGCTAAGATGTGCCGAAGTAGTGTCGACTTCCCAGTTCCCCCTGGACCATCAATGAAGAATAGTTTGTTGTCTTGGTCCGGCGCATTTGCCGCTTGGATGATTTCGTCAAAAATGGCGCGCTGTCTCTCGTTCAACTGGTCTTCTTGGTCCACGTTTGCTTGCAGAGTGTTCTGGTCGTATCCTTCCAGTTCGGGCCGAATTTGGTTGTTCCTCATGAGCGAATCCAGTACCAGCGCTGGGAAATCATGAAACTGTGGAAGGTCAAAGTCGGCTACGGCGTATCCGCTAATATGGAGCAGATCATTTAAACGCTTGAGTGACTTGAACTTTATAATATTTTCCTTTTCTTGCCCCAACAGCGCGCGGTACCGATGCGCAAAGTCTTGTGAAAGGTCGTCGTAGAAGCGTTTCCATAGCTGGCAAACCTCGGCAACTTGGGAATACACCAAGATCATCGTGAATAACTGGCGAAGGGGGTACGGCATACGGAACTTTGTGGTTTCCCTCATACTCCGCATCATCGTCAAGGAAGCCCAATCGGAAACCCGCTTGACTGTATGTTTCGTACGTGACACCATTCACCGTCCGGAGGTGCTCGAAGGACTGGGGGCCCTTGCGGTGACACAGCAAAACGCGCAAATAGAACTGCTTCGTGTCCCGTGGTGGCACGTGAACCATCCTCCCAAACGCGGCTTGGAATTGTTTGAGCCGAACCCAGGGTTTGGCTTTTGCATCCCGGCGGGGCTCTTTTGGGATATCTTGGTAAACCATAGTCTTTGCGATCTGGTTCTCGGGAGCCTCACTGGCGCACAACTCAAACAAGTGGGTCAACATTGTGTTGCGTCCACGCGTAAGAACTCGGTCTGAGTTATCACTTGAACGAAACGTCACCACTTGCGCGTTCTCCAGATGAGTCGTCAGCTGCACGATCGAGTGTGTCTTGCCTTGGATCGCGAACCCAAGAAACCGCATGCACGCCTCTATAAAATATATCTACCTGGCGTCCAAATACCGTAGGATCTCGATGGATTCCCTGCGCGCCTGGCGGGGCCGCCCCTGGTGGGACCCCCCGTGCACAGTCTCAATAGTAATCACCGCCTTGCCGGATCCCTTGTACACATACTTGTACAGATACTAGACCGCCGTGACGGTCGTACATTCTTCCACGTTGATGTGGCAGTTGTGCTTTTGCGAGAGGTACGGGTTGTACGTAACCACCCACTGGTTAATTCTAGCATTGTCGTAATCCCTGCCCCTGAACTTAAGTACACCTTGCGGTCGGCGTCTGCGTCTGCAGACTGGGAATCCATTTACGTTTCCTTGCGTGATCCCTGCCAACGGCTTCGGGTATCCCAAGGTAAATTTCCCGTCATTCATATGGGTTTGCAGCACCGCATGGACCATGCATGTAGCGGGGCTACACATTCGGTCAACCTCCACATTAGTGCTGTAGTGGGCTTACATAGCTCACTACATTAGCTTACACGTGTGCGCGACGTGTAGGAGGAAGTGTAGGTTTATTTATATTAGATTAAGTATACTTAGCTCACTAAGTATAGTTAGATCTAAATAAAGACTTATTAATAACCTTTTGGTAGAAAATGAGAACTGAATTTGAAATGTTAACTTCGGCCTTGCCTCCTAAACTGATATCTATAAAGAGAGGATCTGCCAACGAGTGGTTGGCAGAATCTCTATCCTAATGCATGCTTCTTATTGGCAGATATCTGTTGCTTTCTGCCAATAGTAGTGCTTCCTA
>BSXT01003866.1:0-11742 GCA_030267785.1 Phytophthora fragariaefolia
GCCGCCTCCGTCCCAAAAATAAACAGAGTTGATTTTACCCCGAACCCGACACTTGGTTTTATTATTAAAGCTTCCTCCTGCAACTACAGTGTACGCTAGTAACGGTACTTCGTACCCCGTTACAGTATATCACAATCTTATTATGTCTTTCTGAGCTTTGCCGATGCATGTACCGGTATAATACAAAATGACACAATTAAATCAGTTACATGTACAAAAAACTTATCGGCGTCGGCGCGAGAAGCCTCTGATTTTTTTAAATTTTTTTGTTATTCTTTTAAGCTCTAAAATACGCTCTTTCGAATGGAGCTATCGGCACCTCTCGAAGCACTTCCGAACTTTACCAAATATCACATATAAGTTGGCTGCTGGATTTTTTTAAAGATCTGGCTTCATTTGAAAGTACCACAAAGTGCCCACCAACTCAGCCAGCGCGGACATGCTGCGCCAAGACGCCGAGCCGCTGCTGACATTACCGTCGTCGTCGTCGAATGCGCCTTGCGCGCCGCCTCTTGCAGCGATGATGCCCGAGTCACTGTTGCTGTCGCTGTCGAGACTGCGGTCGCCCCCGGATCGTGTCGCTTCCCCATCGTCTACACCTTTGCCAATCCAAGTTCGTAGCAGTGTAAAGCAAAACCGAGTGACCGAAAATAAGGATTTGATTTTTTCGAAAAAAACAAAAGTAGAGAAAAAGCGCAGATCAATGACGATTTAGTCCATAGCTAACTGTCTACGTGCCGTATTTCATGGGCTCACTACGAATAGCTGCCGCTACCGAAAGAGCACAGTGGTGCGCCATCTTGTTAACTAGGCGCAAATCAATGCACGACATGCAGCGCTCGGCTGAACGCTTCAAACGCTGCATCCGCAGCTCGGTCTTCTGCCCAGCTGGGACGCGTAGCATCTCGTCGTGTCTTAGCGCGAGGAAATTTTTGATGCGGGCCTTCAATACGCTGAAGCAACCTGCGTAGAAAAAAAATGGTAAATGGCACGTTAGTACATTTACATTACAGCAGTGCGTAGCGAGAACATGTACCTTCTATCGGATTACACATCGATGAATATGGAGCCAAGCGTAGCAGCTCGAGGTCATTTCTCGCCTGGACCAGCTCTTCGGTTTGAGAGTGAGCTGGCGCGTTGTCCAACACAATCACAATCTTCTTCCCGGAGAAGTGAATGCGGTAGGTTTCGTGCGACTTCACAGCGTCATAGACGTCGTCAACGAACGCGGCGTTGATCTCCATCTTGATGCTGCCGCGCTGCTTGGCGTAGTGCACCAAGCCAAGCTCGGGGGAGACAGCACATTGTAGCTGTAGATTGGCGCCCTTGGAGGGGAGCAACGTTACCACCGCCCGCTCCCCGACGGGAGCACGCCCCTGTGTGCGCTTACAATAGAGATTGAAGTTTGTCTCATCGTAGTACACGATGAAGGCCCCCTCCTTGTCGTACTGCAGTAGCTTTTCACCAAACACCTTTCGCTTCTCGATGTTCTGCGAGTTATTGCACGTTTCAGGCTCAACGCGGACCTATTAATTTAATATAAATGTAGTAGCACAGAGTTAATTATACCTTGCACAATTCATCGATTTTCTTATCCGTACCTGCTTTGCAGTGTAAAGCTTGTACTGACAGTTGTCTTCCACATATTCTACCAATGCCGCCTCCATCTCCGGCGTGCACTTGGTACATGCCGCGCGTGCCCCACCCCTCTTTTTGATGCCGGCCGTCCCGCGCTGGACGATATCACGGGCTGTAGTGGCGGGGATGCCGTTATGATCGGCGACGAGAACCCAGTCGCGTCCCTCTCGAAATGCATCCAGCACTCTCGAGCGCGCTGGAAGCCCATGCTTCGGCTCGCACGGCATCTAGGGAGCGGGGCTTGAGCTGCGGTTGGAGTTTGCGCTAATAACCACCCGTTTGCTCTGGTCTAAATCTGTTTTGCTCGAACTCAAAATTTTGTTTTTTCTCGAAACTTAAGGGTTACTTAAACTACTTCTCACGATTTTGCTTTACACTGCTACGAACTTGGATTGGCAAAGGTGTAGACGTCCTCTGGGACAGGGACCGTTTTCTTTTGCAAAACATTATATCTACCTAAACCCGTACCCCGAGTATCCACATCTAAACCAACGGTAAACATATGGTGTGCGCTTTTCATGGAAGTGCAGAAATCATCCAATTTCACCTCACCCAACTTCAGAGCGAAAAACCTCAAAAAAGGCCTGAAAATGCTCTCGGAAAAAGGTCCCTCATATCAGTATCATACCGGTATCAGTATCAAGTTTTGGGGCTCGCAATTTCGCCCGCGCTAAGTTCCCTGATTGGCTAACTGCCGCCCCCAGTACCTCGAGTCAGTGTGGCGCCAAGTGAGACCCACTGTTGTTCACTATTTCATCCCCGTCTCGACTAGCGAGCAGCCACGCGAAGTTGTGCACGAATAGTAATTTGCAGTCTGAGACTGGGATCTCTTGTCCGGCATGGCACGTTTGTGTTGGACGCGTCTGCTGGTTGGGTGGGCACTCGTATTCGTTCATTGCAGTGCAATTGGGCGCGCGCAGAGCTCGATATCATCCTCATCCCCCACCGCCACCACCACAGCCGAGACCTTGGCGCAGGAATGGTTCTCGGACAACCTCGACGACAATGAAACGCAGCTGGCGGTGGGGGTCAACTCGGCGCTTAACAATCTCTCGAGCAGCGATGTCATATGCAACGGCGTGCCGTCGGTGCAGCGCCGCACGGATGTGGAGACGCCCAACGGCGGCTGCCCCGACATCTTCACCGCCGTGAACGCGTCGTGTTCGTGCCTGTCGACCGGATACTCGGACACCGACACGTGGGAGTTCCACGTCACACTCAGAACGGACGAGGGCGGGGACAGCTACCCAACGACGCTCTCGTCGGCGGACGTGTTGGCAATTGACTCGATCCGCACGCTGCTCGTGCCCACCAGTGTCACGACGCTGTAAGTGTGCCGGTGTCTGGAGTTTCTTGTGTAAACGGCGATGCTCATAGTGATGCGTGGTGCTCCATGCCCTTAGTCGGATCGTCGGAGAGGGAGAGTACCCGCAGACGATTACGTTCGCTCCGCAGGATGAAGACCTGCCAGGCTCCACGCTGCCGATTGCTGATGTTGAGGACGGATCAACCGCCATCACAACTGTGTACGTGGCTAGGTTGCTAACTGAGAGCGCTTGCGGGTGAAATTTGACACCGAAAGGCGGGGCTTTACTTGAGCAGGTCGCTGGAAAATATTGACATGTCATCGATCACACAGACTGCCTCCACGTTTTACCCTTCCACAACGCTGAATATGTACGTGTGTATTCGGAACTCGGAACACATGACTTGTTCCTTCTACGTGTATCTGACGAATTGTGGATATCCCTACAGTACGCTTCGGAATTGCAACATGATCAAGTTTGGATATGATTTCTTCGAGGGACTTGACAATGTCCAGTATTTGTATGATTTGCCGAGAGTTTTGGAGTCCCGATTGCCCAGATACTTATTCTACCTCTGGTGTATATTCGCACCAGGGATATGTCTTCGAACCACTTGACTGCTGCGTACGTTGGATCATCCATTGCCCACACCTGCTCTAACCAATTTTGCGCCGTTGAAGTTTTGTAAGTAAACACCACTATCTTGGGAAATTGTATCGTTGAAAGGGTTCTTATTGCTTTGATATCCTGTTGACACGATTAGAAACCTGACGAACAACAGCATCTCAACATTCCCAACTGTGGTCTTCAACGTCAACAACTTGCAGGAATTGTACGCCCACAACTGTAAAATTTAGGTTGTACTAGCAAGTCACTGACACAAATTCGATTCTGTACACAGGTACATCGCGGAAAATGATATCACTGACTTCAACATCAGCTCGACGGTGTTTAGCGCGATTCAGGCTTTGCTAGCATTTGAATCGGATTTTCCTGACGAATCTGCCACTTGTACTGACGGGACGTGGCAAACAGCCCACAATCGAACTTTTTGCGTGACTGACGGCAGCACTACAACTGGTATGGACAGCATCAGTTCTTACTGCTGGCAGTCTTTGCTTGATATACTCACATTACAATAATTTTTACAGAATCTACGTCTTCCGATGGCTCAAGCACTTTGCTTATCGGCTTAGTCGCAGGTGGCAGTATCATCGCCATTGCCATAAGCGCAATCGTGCTCTGGTGGTACTTTTCACACAAAAAGAGCCAACGGATGTCATCGTCAAAGAACGATTTCTATTCGCAGGAGTTCGGCGACACACTCGACTTTGACGATACACAAGTTCAAGTGGACCCGGTTTTTCTAAACGACCCAGTGATTGTTACGAATCGCCTAGACCATAAACTGTTGAAGATGGGCAAATGCATCAGCAAAGGCGGCTTTGGTCTGGTCTTCATGGGTGAATACAAAGGCAGACGGGTTGCTATTAAAAAGATTCGCCCGGATCGACGTGCTACCACGGCGGAGATCGAGCTATTCCTCAAGGAAATTATTATGATGGCGGTATTGTACCACCCGCGGATCGTCGAATTCGTTGGTGTAGCCTGGGACAACCTTAGACACCTCTCAGCAGTGACCGAATTCATGGATAATGGTGATTTACGTGACGTCCTTCACGGTTACAAGATTAAGGGTGAGCGTCTATCGTGGGAATCGCACAAAGCCACAATCGCGTTGCATATTGCTGAGGCACTTTCGTACCTTCACGCACTTAAGCCCAAGATTATTCATCGAGATCTGAAGTCCAAGAATGTGTTACTTAACATGTACTTGGAAGCCAAACTGAGTGATTTTGGCATTGCGCGAATGCGTTACCTGGTCGATACGCACATGACCGCAGGTGTCGGCACATCGTTCTGGATCGCACCCGAGGTTCTTCTTGGTCGAGATTACGATGAAGCGGCTGACATCTATTCGTTTGGTGTCGTGCTTTCGGAGATCGACACAGACGATTACCCGTACTGGAATGACGAGAATAAGTCGAATCGTGGGAAAATTCAAGAAGCAGAGATTTTGAGCTTGGTGGCAGAGGGAAAATTGCGGCCCAGCTTCTCGAGCAATTGCCCCAAGGCGATTTTAGATCTCGCAGATTGCTGTCTGCAGAAAGACCCGAACAACCGCCCCACTGCCGCTGATATTGTTGTCATACTTGAGCACATGATTCACTCGTCGGAGCGCAGTTCGTCCTCATTGCATTCAGGCGTTTGGTCTGTCACGACCTCGGATGAAGGAAACGTTGCTGACTGAAGTTGAAAAGGTTGGCATTAGCCACCTCCAATT
Source organism: Phytophthora fragariaefolia (assembly GCA_030267785.1). Classification (NCBI taxonomy): domain Eukaryota; phylum Oomycota; class Peronosporomycetes; order Peronosporales; family Peronosporaceae; genus Phytophthora; species Phytophthora fragariaefolia. The sequence continues at coordinate 5,290 of BSXT01003866.1, forward strand.
TTGCAATAGCAAATTATTTATTTGTCCAAAAGCTCGATAAAGGAATGCCCATAAGAGGTTTGGTTTGGCACGGGAGTTGGGAGTTGGTGTGCCTGTTAACTATGTATTGCATCCAACCCATGTCCACAGTCATATTGTTGGGTGGGTCTCTACGGAGCTCCATACACGTAGCTGCGGATTGTCTTCATCAGTACGTCTCCCCATTGCCCTATTCCCTCCTGAAGTTCCTGGCGTGTAGCTTCACATACCAGGAACTGAGGATTGTGAAGTTTTACAAACGCTGCACGCCTTAGGGTCACAACTAGCTCACCCTCAGAGCTTAAATCCCTGTCGGGTCCTTTACTGGCCGTCACCACGATAGCACCCGATGTATCCAGCCGAACTCGTTCGCTCGGAAAATAAGGGTATAATTCGTCTTCATCGATGCAGTCGAGTGCAAGCACTCCAACTGCTTGGCCGCCAAACTCCTCCTCATCCTCCATATACAAATGCGAAAACGTGACGATGCTGCTTTCGATGGCGGTGCAATTATTAGCGTGCGACAAGACTCGAATATTGCCGACACTCCCGTCGATGGAGTCGTACTCGTCTCGCACTGTTGTATGACCCAATCTTTCGGAGATGTCGATCTCGATGTTGTTGTAATGGAACAGCACCGCCTCCCACACCTTCTGCAGCGATTCCACGGAGCGGAAATGCATGGCCTCGAAGTGAACGCAGCAGAAATCCCCGTCCGCCGTCTCGTAGCGGTGGTCCGAAGTGTGCGGCTTCTCCGGGTCCACGAACCTCCCGGGCGCCATGAGAAAATCGTATGCGTTCCGCAGCTTCTGCTCGCGCACTGCCATCAGCGTAGCGCGACGTTCGTCCCAGTCCCTCGTTAGGTGGATCTGCGTGTACAGCGGATGCGATTCCTGCGGCCCCAAAGTCTCAGCTACCAAGGACTGCGCTCCGGCGACTTGCAGCTGCTGATCCTTCGCCACGGACGTGAGCAGTCTGTTCTCCGCCACGACATTTTGCACCGCCGGGTCCATCAGCGCCACTTCTTTGGGGGACAGGCACCGCAGCTGCAACTCTCGCAACTCGGACGTCAATCGCTGCACCTCCTTCCGAAGCTGCTGCGCTTCCTCCTGCAGAAAACACACAACAACAAGAACAAAAGACAAGCAAACCCATTATTCAATTCTCTTCCTATTGGCATTAACCTCTCAGAGCGCCGACGTGGCGACACGAAACTCGAGCAGCGCCGACATCTCACCCTGCGCACTGTGTACGTCGTCTTGTGCTTCTTCATCCCACCGCCCTATTTCTGCAATAACATTCTAAATAACTTCCCAGGTAATACATGTACATGTACATCATTTCCAGCACCGGAACGCGATGGACGCAATTAATTGTTTTGACCAGATTCAAATCATTTCTTCGTCATTAAAGAATTAATTTCGAAAAAGCGCACCATATCAGGTGACGCGCATGCCGCGGCGAGTTCTGCTGCTGCTGCTCGCGGCGCTGTGCGCGCGCGCGAGCTTCGCTCTGGAGCCGGTTGCAGTTGCAGCTGCAGCGGCCCCGCCGGCCGCGCAGGCGCAGCAGATGCAGAGCCTGTGCGCCAACTTGTTGGTCGTGTGCGACTTTGTCGCCGACAACTGCCGCGACGAGGCGGCGTGGGGGCGGGACGCCAAGTGCGGCGAGAGCTTCGACTTGTTCTACCGGCACAACGTCACGCTGACGCGCTGCATCCACGAGCTGCCGGCCCACTCCAGGGAAAAAGACCGGGCGCTGCAGTTCCTGGAGACGTTCTCCGCCTGGCAGACGCGCAATGCGTGCAGACTGTTCCAGTCCACGGAGGCCAAGGCGGCCGTGGAATGCTCCGGGCGGGGCTCCCGCCGACCCTGGAAGCAGACCACGTGGCCGCTGTATTGCCACCAAGTGTTCGCACTGTACACCTCCACGCGGCACGAGCTAGATCGGCTTTGCCAGCGAACCGAGCACTCGGAAGCCTTCTGGGAGGGGTACGTGGACTACGTTGGCTCCGAGACGTGCAAACGCTACTACGATATGGTGCGGGAAGCGCGAGAGCGAGGGTGCGGCGACGAGAAGAACGCACTGGGTGGGGGGACATGCGAGGAGATGTTCCGGTGGTACGTGGAGAACAAGGACGTGGTCGAGACGGACTGCTACGAGCTCAAAGCAAGCAAACCGTTCTATCGTGGCTTCTACACTTGGAAGAGGAAGCAGGCTTGAGAATGCATGGACGTGACGCAGATGATGCTGAAGTGGGAAGATAGTCGACTGACGTGGGAGTTGTTTGGCAAATGAAATGCCCAAGCCCTTGACAATAAAGGTTTGATTGAATGTTTCCGAAGGAAAAGAAGCAAATATACGCTTGACCTGTCGAAGGGTCACCCGATCAATCAACACGAAGCGGCTTGTAAAGATATCAATTGCGCGCTCATGCTCACGCTCTTGCTCGTTGTGGCTGTGGGTACTGCCACAACAGGTATCCTTCCCCGTCTTCAACCGCGCCCGAACTGCAGTTGTAAACTTTTCTATCTGGATTGTATGTGCAGAATTTGTGTACTACGATTTTAATGGTACAACGGGCTTGGTGCTGAATGGTCAAGCTGCAACGAGTAGCTGCGTACCTTTCCCAAGTGTAAGGATACTGTCCCTTTTTCGTGTGATAACATGCAGCACTAACAGAATGTTGGTTTGGAATTCGATCAGACTGCCTACTCAAAATTCTCCGGGGCTGACGATGCTCGTGAGGCAACACTGGAAGTTGTCTTAACGGAGCAGCAAGAAGCAGTTAGCCTCGAGACTCGCGAAACCGAGAATCATACTGCAAGTGCACGGATTGCTGTGGAGACTGCCATGATTGGTCACCGCGATGTGTACCAGGCGAGTGAGGAGGAACGTCAATGCCCTATGCGTTTACGTCTCACAGCCTCACAGCCAAACCAAGTTTCTTCAATTTGGTATGCACAGCAGCTACCTGTGTTGCAGGGTTTCGAGACGCGGTTCACGTTCCAGATCACAGATCAGTCTCGTCGTTGCTTTGCAGTAAAAGATCAAAACTTCGGGCTGCATGAGTACCAGAGTTGTGCTGTGCACGGTGGAGATGGTTTCTCATTTGTGATCCAGTCACATCAAAATCGTACGGCTACGTTGGGAGCACAAGATTCTAGCTTGGGATTCACTGGGCTTCAAAATTCATTGGCTATCGAATTCGATACATGGTTTAACGATGACATCATTGTTAACGACATTTTCTATGACCACGTAGCAATCTATTCGCGGGGTCAAAACACCAATACAGTTTCCGAAATTGGTCGAATTTCTGCTGCTGCAGTGCATGATCTCGCCGATGGGAAGGTGCATATCGTTAAAATTCGCTATTACACAGAACTGAAGGTAATCCCTAGTGTTCGTCATCCCCAAGATTCCGTTGATTACATTGCTAACGTGATTTTTCCTTTGACCCGTCTTAGTATAACTACGTATCATACTTTTCAGCGACGACGAACTTATCCAAATTTATCAAAGACGTGTCGGAAGGCAGAAGGGTGGGAACATTATTGGTGTTTATGGATGAAGGCATCAAATCCGACACGCCCATTCTGGCTGTTCCGATCAATTTGGCAGCAACACTAAGGCTGGACTCCGATGAAGCTTTCGTGGTACGTTATCAGTAAGAATAGGGATGCGGAGAAATTGCTTACAGAACACGCTCTTGTCAAGGGATTCACGGCGTCAACCAGCAGCTCATGGCAGAAGCACGACGTCCTGGGTTGGTATTATTGCACTGAGGTTCGTAATAGGATACATTGTCAATCATTTCGTCGGGCTGTGTTAAAAGTTAATATTGCGCTTTGCAGCCACCATGCTTGGACCAATACGACACAGAGATGACGTTTGACTTCGATTACAACGAACAGTCAATGCTGTCAACGGCATCCTATAGTAACACACTCTACCCAATATTCATCTACCCAGACACAGTGCCATGGGCAAAAAGGCAAGCATACTTCGCTGCTAATCAAAAGGTCGGCCTCGTGTCATAAGAAATTAGTTGTATGCACGGAATCACACAATAACACCTTAAATTCATGTTCGCTAACATGAAACTTCAAAACATGTCTATTCGAAAGATGGATATCGCACAATGCACCACTGCATTATGCCACAGGCTTCTACATATCCATATATTTTAACTGTAACGAGTCACAGTGCGGCCATTCAGAGGCTGCACCGGGCGAGCATTGTTTCCGTCAGCTGTAATATGGTACTCCACCAAATCTTTGTGAAGACGGGTAAAGGCGGCGGAGGAAATCTGGATAGGCCTCTGCACGACCCACCAGTCTGCAGTTTCATCGCAGCCTGGGGTTGTGAGGCTGCCTGGGTAGTTGTAGATACCGCCGGTTCTACTGGCCTTCTTGATCAGACTCGAGTACGATTTCCTGCAAACAATGGTCAGCGGTCATTCTTATAACGACTCTGCATTACAACGGATCGACGTACAGCTGCACAACAATCGCTTCATTCTTGGCATGAGTAGTAGAGTTGACGGTCTCAAGAGCGTTGAGAACGGGGCTTAGCCAGACATCCGTCTTGGGAGAAATATCTAAAAAGATGCCGACCACCAAAAGCGCAGAGCCATCACTACTCTTATGCACGAAGTGGATCTCGCCGTCGTGGGCTTTCCCGTCGACGGTATGCTCCGACGGAGCGTGCAGGTGGAACTGCGCCATCTTGTAATTCGCGTGTTGTACCGAAGCAGCACAATTTCCTGTACAGCACACAGCGGGTGTCCCTAATTATCACAAGCATACTATCACCACAGTGTGTAATTCTCAATGTACATACCTCCAATGACGTCCACCTCGAGTGGCTCGTGGGGCTCCGTCAGATTGTACTGGGAACATCGACCCGTGAAGCTGAGAGGTGACTTCTTGCACTTGCCTGACTGGGTCTTGATGTCGATGGGCGACTGGCGTACGCCACCGCACGCCTTCCAGTGTTTAGCCCACTGGGAAGTGTGCACCATGCTGGCGTCGTTGGTGCGATAGCCCCAAACGGGGCCCGTCGACACATCCGCGGACACAGTCAGAGCGCAGGTGGCAATGATAGCGGAGATCGAGGTAATGAAGTTCATTTTGTCGGAGTGCCGTCGGATACGAGGAGGCGAGTTGTTGCGTCGAGATCAAGTAGAGGAATGAAGAATATGAGCGTCAGCGACTGTCGGTTGATCGCGGATGATAAGCTCCTGTTGGAATAGAAAACAATTGCCTAAGCTTATGGTTAAACTTGTGGAGAAGCTGTTGTAACTCCAGCGGTGGTACAGATGTACTCTCCCGTGATTGCCGTCGTTTCAGCCAGGTGGTTTTACTGTTCGAGGATTTTCCATAATCCAGTAGAAAAGTACTGGATTGTCCGCCAGCACTGCTTTTTTTTTTTTTACTGCAGCGTTGTATTTTTACAACCCTTTTTACTTTATTTAAGTTTGTATCCATGTAAAAAAGTAAAAAGTATTTTAAAAACGTAAAAAAGATGAGATATATCAGGTAGGTAGTGCCCTCTCGTTCCCATCCGGATCCAGTTGGAGCTCATGCGGCTGCTGTGGGCGACGCTGGAGCGACTGCGGCATCTTCGAGAGCCCCACGGGCACGGACAAGTCCATCAGCCTCATCGGCGAGGCGACCAAGTACGGATTGCTGCGCGCCTCTGCAGACGTGGACGCCAAGCCTGCGCAGCATCCATAGGACTTCCCTTTTTGCACCGAAGAGTGCACAGCGACAGGGAGTCGCCAAGAGACGCCTCGAAGCGAGCAGTCCAACGGCCAAACAGCAGCAAGCGAAGATATTTACACTAAAAAATTGTTTTGAGCGACCGAAGCGACGCGGAACACATGGAGAATCCTGGTAAGGCGCGCGGAGCAACGCCGACGCAGGAGAGTGGCAGGGAAAGCAGAACGAAGCGAATGCGGTCCCACACAGACCAAGAGGATGTAAGAGAGGCGAACAAGAGCATCAGTGACCAAGAGGCAGAGCAGCAGCTACTTTCAGACCTCACGGAGGATCAGTGGAGAAATGTTGAACGCGGACTGGCGGAGTCCAACATGCAGATCACGTTCGCATTGGAAGAATCGCCGGTGGAGGTCGACGGATGCTGGTGGGGTATCGGACATTTTACGCGTGACATCCTCGAACTATGCAGTCGACACAATGTCAACTTCGAAGACAATGATTTGGAGCAATACGGACGCGACCAACCGTTCTTGGTAGGCAGACCACAGCGTCCAGACCGCAATTTGTGGAGACTCATGAAACCTGGGTATGTACTGGTAAAAGGAGTGAGAATTTGGATGCAGCCAGCTTACACGGGGAAAAGAGTATCAAATCTATCCCTGAACGAGTTGGAATACACGAATGGAAACGAGCTTAACCCATCGCAACTAGT
>BSXT01003867.1:0-11038 GCA_030267785.1 Phytophthora fragariaefolia
CCATAATGTATGATGCGACATCATCTACCGGTATGTTTGCCACAACCAGTCACCATAATAATGGTATTCTAACAATGATTCTTATTGTCGTGCCCAAGACCACTCTGTGCGTATGGGATGCATATCATGGATGTCAGCGCTGCTCAATATCAATGAGACCCTTCCAGCTACTATGGAGTGGACGGTACACATGCAAAAAAGCAAAGCCACATGCTCTAGAGCTTGAAATGCAGTCCTGTAGTGGGGCGTTCCCATCCCACTCATAGTATCACTGATCGCTCTTGCAACAACATGAGCCTCTCGATACTTCCGATTGGCGACCCATGGTTGACCCTGATGCTGATCACATTATTGAGGTCACCCATATATATATTGCATGTGGGACATGGTTGCACGGCCCATGTAGTGGGCTTACTTAGCTCACTACTTTAGCTTACACGTGGGCGCGACGTGTAGGAGGAAGCGTAGGTTTATTAGTATACTTAACCTCTAAGTATAGTTAGCCTAAATAAAGACGTATTAATAACCATTTTTGGTAGAAATGAGAACTGAATTTGAATGTTAACTTTGGCCTTTCCTCCTAAAACGGATATCTATAAAGAGAGGATCTGCCAACGCGTGGTTGGCAGAATCTCTGTCCTAATGCATGATCCTTATTGGCAGATATCTGTTGCTTTCTGCCATAGTGCTTCCTACTATGAATGGTGGCCTCACTGCATGTGGCCCACCTGAATGTATCCATTAGTGCGTGTTGCACTAATGTGGAGGTTGCCCGAATGTGTAGCCCCGCTACAGCCCACGCTCGTTCACAGAGGAGCCTTTGGCGATTGCATCTCGACCTGACGATTTCTCTCGAGCGCTTTTTCGTTTGGATGCCATGTCGTTGTTGTCGAAGGTTGCCAAAAACTATGAAGGACAAGGTGGTTGTGGTGTCTACGGCTGATCTGTGTGCGAACGGCTTGGTTTCATCTTATATTGATATATGCAAAAACAGCCCTACCATAGTCACACCGGTGTGCTGGTCAGCACAAATGATCAACCCTCCAATTCGGAGATATAAACACTAGATATCTTACCATCGATAGCGCTAGCGATTTCGTTTCACAGTTAAAATGATTCCGCTCGTTGAGAAAGCTCTGGGAATACTCGTTACCACAGCACCCGACCACTTCCTCGCAATTAGACATAAGGTTGGAAACTTAACACGGCTCACACGCCACCACAGCAAAGGGTCATCGTTGCTTCTGACTGTCTAGATATCACTCAAGTACAAGGTAAACTCATCAGCGCAGTTCTGACCCAAATCACTTCGTTGTTCCGGAACTTCATCGGGCCCGAAAAGGTCATTTAGGAAGATTCCTGTTATTCGAGGTGGAGTCTGCGGTGTGACCATGACTGGTGTCTGGTGTGAGGCCTCACCTCGACTTTCTCAAGCTAGGTTACGTGTCGCCGCAAGCAGGTCTGCTTCAGCGCTGTCACTGTCTGCTGCACTCAGGTGTGACATCCGCTTTCCAATCTGGGGCCACATAAGCAACCCACGCAAGCTAACTATTTTCAAGTACTCTGAAGCGCTGATCAAATAGCTTCAGAATAAATCTGTGCCAGTCGTTCATCATCACGTGTGTTTCTTCTACAAATGTCTCGTCACCCGCCTCCGCTATCAACTCTGCAAACAAATTTATTCGTGATATGTGCTTTCGGACACAATGAAGAATGGGAACCACTAACGCCATCGTAGGATACTGCTGCCCACTGAGGGTCGTCGTAGCAGCACCAAATCGAGCCAGTAAACTCGTCAGACACTTGATAGTAAGTCAGTCCGACGCTTTTGGCCGCAACAGTTTATCCTCCATTCCTGCAAAATCGACGCGACCTGGAGAGCTTCTCAAGTAATAGTATGCGGTATACTATTTGGCGTTATCCGTTAGTTACACCTGGAGGCTTAGCAAACGCGTAATGTTGCAGATTCGGGGCAACCTGCCTGGCATCTGCGCACCGACATGCGAGTCTCGTTGAAGGTTAGATGGTGTGTTTTTTTCAGATTCCACCATGTGTTTCTAACGTTTCCTCCATGCGAGACCGCCGCTGTTTCGACACTCGACAGCCCCCCCCGTCTCTTGCTCTTCATCCACTTCACTTCCCACGATCATGACGACCATGAAGATCAAGGGCGAGATGCTGCAGCCCCAGTCGTACGACACGTTCGACCGCCCGCGCTCCAAGCACCCGCAGGACGCGGCGGGCTGGTGCTCGCGTCTGCTGCTGTTGTGGGTGCGGCCGCTGCTGGCGCTCGGCCAGCGCCGGCAGCTGCACGCGGGCGACGCATGGCCGCTGCGACGGGAGCTGCAGGCCGCCGTGGCGTCCCGCCGCCTCTCGGAAGCCTACGAGGCCTCGCAGTCCATGTACCGGGCGGTGCTCGCCTGCTTCGGTCGCCGCATCCTTTTTACGGGTCTCGCGTTCCTCGTCTCCATGCTCTGCAACTTACTGGGGCCGGTGGTGCTGCGTGAAGTGGTGTCCAGCCTCTCCGAGCTGGCAGTGCGGGGCGTCGAGGAGGAGGCGCCAGTGCTGCGGACCATTTGCGTCTGGGTCGGCGTGCTCTTCGCCGCTAAAGTGCTGCAGGCGCTGACGGACAACTACGCGCGGTTCTACTCGGAGGTCATCGCCATCAAGCTCGTGGCGTCGGTCAAGACGCTCATGTTCCGGAAGACGCTGCGGCTGAGTGCTGAAGCCAGGAAGGACAAGTCGACGGGCGCCATCGTCAACATGTACACGGCCGACAGCGACGCCATCCTCGACACGGCCTTTTTGATCCACCAGCTGTGGCTCATCCCGCTGCAGATTGCCATCGTGAGCTACATGCTCTACGACGTGGTGGGGGTGGCGGCGATAGCGGGGGTTAGTGTGATTGTGGTGATGCTCGGCGTTAACCACGCGATCTCGAAGTGTATGTTCGCGTGCCAGCGAGTGTACAGGAAGAGCAAAGACGTCAGGATGAAAAAGGTGACCGAGGTCTTCAAGGCCGTGGAGATCGTCAAGTTTAACGCCTGGGAGAACGAGCTCATGGGGCAAATCAAACAGACACGCGCGAAGGAGATGAAAGATCTGTTCAAGAGACGTCAGTTGGCGTGTCTGAGTGTCGTCATGCTGTGGGGGATGCCCGTTTTTATCAGCGTTGCAACGTTTGGTGTGTACACCGGTGTGCTGCATCGGAAATTGACGCCGGCCATTGTTTTTACGAGCATCGCCCTATTTCAACTCATTCAGGGCCCACTTCGCATGATCACGAATATTTTGCCCATGCTCGTGCAGTCGAAAGTTGCGTTGGAACGAATCTCAGCATTTTTAAAAATGCCTGAACTGGATCATAACAATGTAATACTGGCTGATCACCCATTGGGCGAGAAGTATCTCACCAACAATGTTATTGTTGCTATTGAACACGGCGAATTTGGCTGGGATCATGAAACGACACTTTTGAGGAATGTTAATCTCGAGGTCAACGCTGGGGATTTCGTGGTTTTGCACGGGCCTGTGGGATGTGGGAAGTCTTCACTGTGTTCATCCTTGTTAGGTGAAATGGTGAAGCATTGCGGAACGGTCTTTGTGGGTGGAACTATGGCGTACTGCTCCCAGGAGCCGTGGATACAGAATATGACGGTCCGGGATAATATTCTATTTGGTCTTCCCTATGACCGCAAGAAGTACGAAAAAGTGTTAGACGCTTGCGCATTGAAAACAGATCTTGAATATCTAGTGGCAGGTGACACCACTGAAATCGGTGAACGTGGTATTAATCTTTCAGGTGGTCAGAAGGCTCGAATCGCCTTAGCCCGCGCGTGCTACAGTGACGCTAGTGTGTATCTCTTGGACTCACCGTTGTCTGCTGTTGATGCGATTGTTCAGAACGAGATTTTTCGTAAGTGCATGTTGGGGCTTCTCAAGAACAAGACAATCATTCTAGTGAGCCATAACCTCGAGATTATTGACTCGCCACACATTACGCGCGCTGTGACGATAAATGGTCTAGGGGTTCTAACAGAAACGCACCACGTGGAGGATCCAGTGGAAGCGGAAATGCTACTAATTTCACCTTTTGCTGCACATTCATATGGTGGTGCGAGCTTTGGATTCGCTCGTAGTATGAACAATAAAAACGAGAACAGTCATGATCATATTGAGACTGATGCCCTATTGGGTGAAGAATCTTGTAGCAATGATAATGGAGATCGTGCCGATCTCTTAGATTTGGTCGATGAAGCAGACGAGTGTGAAAATGAAATGGCATTGATATCGCCGTGTAATCCGTGGGCTACATCCAAACTAAGTTCTCTGTCTCCTGTTGCTGGTGGGAGCGACAGAGCCAAACTAGAAAAGCTGGGGAAACTTGTGGAGGAGGAAGAGCGAGTCGAGGGCCATGTCAGCAGCCACGTATTCAGTGCATATTACCGTGCTGTAGGGGGGTTACCCATTGTGTTTATCTTCTTGATGACTTCTGTGTGCTGGCAAGCACTACAAATTTCGAGTGACTTCTGGCTGGGAGCGTGGTCCAGTGACGGCATTGACAGTGAGAAATCGACCACTTATCGACTTAGTATGTACACTGCCCTTGGCATTGCCTCGGCATCTATGGTGTTCGCGCGAATGTTTATGACCGCCATTTATGGCTTGCGTGCGGCGCGACGGATGTTTGACGCTATGACGAACGCCCTCATGCACGCACCGATGCGCTTCTTCGATGCCAACCCGATCGGCCGAATTTTAACGCGATATGGCAGTGACGTGTCGGTGGTAGATTCCAATATCCCTCCCTTGTTTAGTCGAATGTCGTCCACGATATTTTCCGTTGGATGCAGTGCTGCCACCGCTGCAATCGTGATCCGCTGGAAGGTTTTTTTTCTTCTGCCGGTTGCATATCTATACTATCACATTGGCTCATTTTACATTCGGCCCGCTCGAGAGTTGCAGCGGTTATTAAAGACAACCCAGGCTTCGGTATTAAATCATCTATCTGAAACAATAGATGGTGCAGTAGTGATTCGCGCTTACGGTCGTGGCAAAGTGGATAGCTTTCATGCCACAAACAGCGTCAAGCTGGACGAAAGCAACAAAGTTTGGTACGGACAGCTATGTGTGTCGCAGTGGTTCTCTTTACACATCCAGCTTATCGGTAGTATGTTGGTACTTGTTGTCACGGTATCCCTTGTGCTCCTACGCCACCAACTGGGAGTTGCTGTCATCGGTCTAGCCTTCTCATACGCCCTGAAAGTATCTCAAAATCTCGAGAGGCTGGTCCAAGCTCTGTCACAGGTCGAGCCGATGATGGTTAGCCCTGAGCGGCTCCAGGAGTATGCCGATATTATTCAGGAGGGCCCTTCACGTCTCCCGCTCGACCCTCCAAGTAAGGCCCACCGTGAAGTATGGCCGTTGGACGGGACTATTCAGTTTAATCACGTTAGTTTTCGGTATAAGGACCAAGGTCAGTTAGTGCTACGCGATTTACACTTCTCCGTACGCGGAGGTGAAAAACTTGGGATTGTGGGTCGCACGGGTGCTGGTAAGTCCAGTTTAACCATGGCCCTCTTCCGCATCAATGAATTGGCGAGTGGGTCGATCGCGATCGATGGCGTGGATATCAGCACAATAGGGCTGACGACTCTGCGCGAAAACTTATCAATTATTCCGCAGAACCCCGTGCTGTTCAAAGGCACCTTGCGCAATTACTTGGACCCTTTCTGTAACTTCAGCGACAATCAACTGTGGACAACCCTGCGCCAGGTGGGACTTGGTGCACGCATCGAAGCTACGAATGGCAAACTCGATGCTCCAGTAGAGGAGAATGGTGAGAACTTTAGTGTTGGTGAGCGACAAATGCTGTGTATGGTCTGCTCGTTGCTGCGCAAGTCTCGCATCGTAATTTTCGACGAGGCGACTGCTGCTGTAGACCACACCACAGACCAAGCATTGCAAGAAGTGATTCGCAAGGTATTTAAGGATTCGACCGTGCTCACGATCGCGCATCGACTCGACACAATTCTTGACTCCGATAGAATTTTGGTCATGGACGATGGGTGTGTTGCGGAGCTTGCAAGTCCCACCACTCTTGTCCAAAAAGGCAAGGGACACTTCTTCGATCTGATGGAAGAAGGGGGCTATCTGGGCCGATTGATAATCAATCCACATTAAATTGCTTATTGCATTCTCAGTCGGAGAAGCCGACGAATCTCGGTGAGGGCTTCAACGAAATGTACCTTTAAAAAGTACAAAATACTGCAGAAACTTCAGAGTAACCGGTATTGAGAACCCGGGGTGGTCTCAGCTCGACGGCGGCTGTGGGCGTGGGTGGTGTTACGCTTACGTACGGGTATCCATCCACCCCGTCGACTTAATAAAATAATAGGCTGTGATTCATCGACTAGTCAGCAAGGGTAGGGTATCAGGCAGATAAAGTCGAGAAAGCGGAACGAGACGGTGGAACTTATTGAACTCGTTGTACTTCTTTTTTGGCAAGACACCGACATATTCTAGAAACGTCTTAACCTTCAGTGTCGTCCCTATTATGCACAGTAGCATTTCAACCTCTGGAAAATTGAAATGCGAATAACCTGTATGAAATTGCTACCAATCCATGCACTTGGCAAGAACGCTGATATCTTCGTCAATAGTATCCATCGACTTAACTTGATTGGGATCCAGTGGAGAAATTTAGTGAGCGTTGACTCTCAATAGAGTGGCTTTTATGACTTACGGGTACAGACCAAATAGTCATTGCTAAAGCTCGAAGTGCTAAAGGCAAGGGGCGGTCAGTTAGGATTATTTTGTATTCGATCCCCAGGGGGCACCTTTCCGGCCGGATGTAGACCAGGTTAAGCCCCTGTCCCGAGTGAGAACGGGCCGTACCGTTCCAGTGGTATCCGTCCTCGCTCGGGATCGCCTGGGGAACAGCTGTTTGAAGCTGAACCCCGTATGGGGCGACGAGGCGTGGGACAGGTCATCTGATTTGACTGTTTCCCAGTATGGGACGGCTTCCGCTGTGGTTGGTGGGTTGCTATTGGCGGCCAAGCGTTGTCATTTCCCGATCGCGCGGGCAAGTCAGATCTGGCAGCGCTCGTGGACCAAGGACGGATGGCAGGAAACAAGAAAGCAAGGAAGGACAAGTGGGCGATCGCGGTGCGCCGGACGGGGTGAGTGCGGATGCGCCGAGCGGTCCACAAGCGTGGCGTGCGACGCGGGTGGGTACAGAGAGCACTGGAGTGTGGCGCGGGAGACCAGGGAGCTAGGAAGACAAGAAGAAAGGTTTGTTAGTCGTGAATTTACCCTTTACTCAACAAGTTGCTTTATATTAGGTAGCTTGCTGGAGTGTGTATCTTGGTTTGCCTACCAGCCTCTGGCCGCTACTCCCATACAGCGCAGGAACGGTCCCCCCAAGGGAACGGTTCGCGACACGTGGTGCAGAAGCAGGGTACACTTCCTCGCTGTGGAGAAGCCAGCGTCGGAGGTCTGTAGCAAGTCAAGCGTCGGTTACGTGAGTATCGAGCGTCAAGTCCGGGACCCAGTGTCAAAGAGTTACACGTCGACCAGCAGCTCCAGGAGCTAGCGCAAGTCGGGGCCGGGCGAGGAACGTTTGGGTGGCACGAACTGACGGAAAGAACGGTGCTGAAATAGACCGTTCTCCAGTGAACAGAAGAGAAGAAAGACGAACAAGCGTCGGGCAAGTGGGTCAGAAGATTACAAGAGTACAAGGACTGAAGAATTGAGCGTGAACTAGGATTGAAGATGGAAGCCTCGGAAGAAGAACGAAGTGATATTGAAGAAGAAACCGTGGGTGAACAGTCAGAGGACGTCAGTGGCAGAACGGCTGCCGGACACGGCATGGAGTCTCGGTCTAGAGGCGTGTTTGAAGAATTGTGGGAAGAAGAAGAAGCAGATGAGTTGAAGGAGGAAGAAGATATAGAGGAACAGGACGCCGGCGTCAAGACCGAACCAGAGACTGAGGTCAAGACGGAGCACTGCGAGGAGACGGAGCCCTATGAGGAGTCGGGCTACTACGAGACTGAAGAATTGTACGAGACTGAGCCGTCGAGAGAAGAGCGTTCTCAATACGGTCCATCTGCGTACCCGGGATACGGCGGAGTGTACTATGCTGGACCTGGGTACGGTCAGTACGGCGACTACGGAGGCTACAGTCAGCCGTTGGATTACGAAGGATATGGGGAAGCCTACGAGGAGCCTCGGTACCATCGGGGGCCTAGCGGCGTCATCACGAGGTACACGGGGCCCGAGACGAGGACGGTCGAACGGCCTACTTTCAGCTGGAGACCTTCGGCGCCCAGGGCGCTACGACCTCCGGCGATGAGAATGCATGGCCCCCCTCCCGGATGGCCGGGACCGTAGGCGCGACGCCTGTGTCCCGACGAGCGGCCGCTCCGTCCGCGCCGAGCCGGACTGTTCCGCCGCGCGTCTCCAAGAAGCAAGTGTTGGTAATGAGTGAACCTGGATCGATGCCCGTGAAGCCGTCGTCAAAGGCCCCGACTGTTGCTAGGCCCTCAGGGTCCCCGCCAGCTAAGGCCCCGGCTTCGACGAAGCCGGTGGCGCGTGCGAAGCCCAAGGGAGGAGCGGTTGGAGCAACGGGAACGCCTCAGAGGGCGCCTCGAACGGTCCAATCCCCGTCGGCCGCGCCTGTGAGCTCGATTGCTCTTACGCATGCAGTGTCGAACGCGGTGAAAGTGTTGCCCCTGTTCCACTCGGCTGGAGTTACGGTTGAGAAAGCGAGAGACCTTTGGGAAGCTTTCGAGGACACTACGAGAGGTCTTCCCGACCGTTCTCGACTGCTAGTGTTCCGCCAGAAGATCAAGGGAAGTGAGGCTGAGCGATGGTGGAACAACTCGAGTATCAAGACGTTCGAGACGTTGAAGATCCGTTTCCACAATCACTTCCTAAGCAGAACGGCTGACGAGTTGTGGGAACGGTTTTACTCTACCAAGCGTGCGCGTGGAGGGTCTATCGAGGAATGGGGAGATCGCGTGTCGGACCTCTGCGACTCTCTGGATTACCCGGACCCGAGAATGAGATACCAGCTCTTCCGGCGAGGGCTCAACAACCGCCGTATGCAGGCAATCTTGGATTCGAGCCCCGCCTGTGCTATCCCTGAGGCGTGTGAATGGCTTATGGCCAAGGACATGTACCGTCCTGCAGAAGAAGACGAGGACTTCGACGATGGAACGGCTGTGAAGAACGGCTCCAAGTCTGAAAAGACTAGTCTGCTTCTGCCTGTGCTAGATCAAGTGAACGCGCTGGCGCAGGAGGTGAGGACCTCCGTAAAAGGTGAGAAGGAGTGGAGGAACAAGGTGAATAATCAGTTGCAAGCTACTCGCCAGAACTCCTACCAGGAACCGTCTACTGTTGCCGCGATCCCGCCGCCGACTCAGCCCGCGCGTCCGAGTCCACCACGGCAACAGGGGAACGGTCGGCCGTTCCGTGGGATTCGGAGGGAAGAAGACAGTCGTGCTCAAGACGGAGCTCCGATCTGTGGGCATTGCCACTTTCTAGGACACGGTCGTGAGACTTGTTGACGACGATCCATGACTTGCCGCCGTTGTAACCAGTTCGGCCACGTCATAGCTGAGTGCGAGCAACCTTCCAACTCTGGCTACTACACGAGCGAGAGACGTCACTGTGCGTTCTGCGACGACAACAGCCACCCGACGAGCCAATGTCCTGCAATCGCGAGGCTGCGTGCCTTGGACGCTCAGCAGAACGCTGTAGCGGCCAAGCCGAACCTCGTCTCTGAAGACGGCAAGAGGAAGGGGAAGGGAGAGCCGCTCCTTCCTCTGGCCCGAAGAACGGCTCGGAGGGTGATCGCGGTCACGTAGCGGTTGAGAAGCGTGCCGAGGTTACCGTCCCTCGGGAGGTGGTGAAGAGAGAGAGTGAAAGCAGAACGGAGTCGAAGTCGGTGAAAGCAGCCGAGAGAACGGTGCTGCCGCCGAGGGAGACAAAGAGTAAGAAGGAAACAAGGACAGTTGGTGTGAGAGGACGGTTGTAGCCGGCGCGGAGACCAAGAAAGCGGTCGGGCCTGTCGCCGTCCAAGAAGAAGTAGTCAAGAATGAAGTAAGTGACGAACCAAGAACGGATGAGTCGGCCGTGATGGAGGCTGAAGCAGTCGTCCCGGAAGAAGCTGTGAATAAGGTGGTCGTTGGAATCGAACCGGTGGTCGCAGAGAATGACGCGGTTCACGAAGGGAAAGCTGGAGACTCCGCGGAAGAGACGCCTGCCCAGGACGGAACGGACGAGTCGAGTGGCGTTAAGAGTATGGGAGTCTCGACGGAGGAAGAGAAGCCGAAGGAGTATCAACGCTTGTTCACGGACGAAGAGCTTGACGCGATGTAAGCGAGCCCTCCGGGACAAGAAGGAACGGCTTTAGCGGGGCAAGAAGTTGCAGTTGAGAAAGAGGAGTACGACAAGGAATCGGAAGATCGTCTGTTCCCGCTAGATGAAGTGGAACTCCTGAAGCGCGTGAAGAAGAACGCTGAAGCACAGAAGGAACCGTCCATCGAAGACATAGCGAAGCATTTGGACCTGCCAGTGGAAGTGTTAGAACAGACGAAGGAAGCGTCTCCGGATGAGATGTCGTCACCGGAATATTGGCTTGAATGGTTTCAGAGCACGCTAGAGAGTTCCGAGGAGGCGAAGCGAGCCAACCGAGACTGCAATGCCGTCGGCCCAGGGACCATGCAAGGCGTGCCGGGAGCCACGGAAGTCATGTACGAAGATTTGGGGTTGTCGAAGAGAAGAAACAATGCGGACGAGGACCAGCAAGAACGGATTAGTAAGGCCTCCGCCTTGGTGACTGAGACCGATGTGTTAGCAAGTGTAGGCGTTCCGCTAAGCTGTGCGAGCGACGCTGCGCTGTCGGTCTCCCCGGAAACGACTGATGAAGAGATTGATCCGTCCGTGATGAGGTCTATTGCCCGATTGACTGTGTACGAGATGCTGAAAGACTATAAGACCGGTGCCTTGGAGACGGAAGGCCTGGAGGAACGGA
>BSXT01003868.1:0-15059 GCA_030267785.1 Phytophthora fragariaefolia
CAGTGTTCAGCTCGGCGTCCTTGCTCACTACAGGCCCGGCCTGTGTGTGTTGCTCGTTGATGTTTAGAGTGTCTACGCCCGGCGTAGACACTGTGCTCTTGTTGATTGGACTACGCGCGGTCCGCGCGCGTGTCGATACAACTGATATGCTGGTCATATCATCAGTGTTTTTTCGGTTTTGGTAAAACCGGATACCCTCCCCCAGTTAAGGAATGAGCTACCGCACTGAGCACGCTCGGTACGCGTGGATGCCCTATGGCATTCACGTAGAACGGTGTATGTCCCGTCGAGACATGCACCGAGTTGTTGATGGCGAACTCAGCCACCGACAGACAGTCTCTCCAATGATGGAACGAGTGAGTGTAGTTCTTCAGCGCGTCAACCAGGACTCGGTTGGCGCGCTCGGTTTGTCCGTCGGCCTGCGGATGATCCGCAGTCGACATGGACAGCTGCGTGGCAAGAAGTGTAAACACTAGTTACCAGAAACGCGCTGTGAAGCGCGGATCACGATCGGATACGATATCGATCGGCATGCCATGGTGTTTAAACACCATGTCAACAAACAGACGCGCCGTCTGTTTGGCTGTCACTTCTGCAGGAACTGCAACAAGATGCACCATCTTGCTGAAGCGGTCAGCAAAGACCATAATACCAGGGTGCGTTCGGTGGAACGCAATTTATATATTGCATTTCGTCCAGAATAGAATTTTAAAGCAGACTCGATTTCGCCTCATATTCTATTTCTTGCTCGTTTCGTTGGCATTGAAGCGGCAAATCCCTAGTATAGTAGATATAAGTAACGGATATCATCTAGGCCAGTGCATAGCGTATTCAAGGAGGCCTTGCGACTTTGGTTTCGGCGATGAAAAAGCACAGAAGATGACGGAGCCAAAAGCGACGACAGCAACTCGTCTTCGGAGGCCACAACAGTTGAAGCAATCATCGTACTAGCGCCATACTTGCGCTCACACTACGCTAAAGTGCCGCGCAACACTTCGGTCCTTCAAGGGCCGCTATATCTACGCGAGTTACTTGAGTCAGAAAATGAAGCGAGATTCTACGACATGGCAAGGATGCAGCGTCGTACCTTCGTTCTAGTGCGAGGACACCGGTCTTGTTGCATCGTCAGAGGATGTGTGCAGTGGTGAAAAGCTGATGATATTCTTGCGTGTGCTGTCACGGAGTACAAACCGTAGCAACGGTGAGCGGTGGCAACACAGTGGATCAACAGTGTCCCATGCTGTGCATCAAGCTCTGTCAGCTCTTCTCAAAGTTAAAGACACATATATTCAATCGCCAGCCACAAACATGTCGCATCATTTTGCGTCTTCAAGCAAGTTTTATCCCTACTTCCGCGACTGCATCGGCACTATTGATGGTAAGGTAAATATCGTTCTCGTATTATACAAACGACAAATGTTTATTAAGTCAGCTGTAATTTTATTTCAGGAATCCATATTCCGGCAATCGTTCCAAGTGACGGTGCTCCCCCGTTTCGCAACCGGATAGGCTTTCTATCCCAAAACGTACTTGCCGCATGCGACTTCGACATGAACTTTTGCTACATTTTAGCAGGGTGGGAAGGATCTGCCCATGACGGAAGGGTGTTGTTGAATGCATTTGGACGCGGTTTTCCTCGAGTAGAAGGGAAATATTTTCTCGGTGACGCTGGATATAGTTGCTAGAGACACGTTAACTCCTTACCATGGCGTTCGCTACCACTTAAAGGAATGGGCATCTAGTAACCTGCAGCCGCAAACAATACAAGAACTGTTCAACTTGCGCCACTCTTCTTTGCGCAACATGATTGAAAGAACATTTGGGGTTGTAAAAAAAGTTTCCGCTGTTGGTATCGATGTTACCCTACCAATTCGACACTCAGGTTAACTTTGTTCTTGGTGCAGCCGTGGTACACAATTTTATTCGCCGTGTTCGAGAACCCTTGGGCAACCTCGATCGACCTGATCGCATGCGCGGTGCTAATGATAATGACATCCAACATGAAGACAACGCTAACGGAGCAACTCGCTGGATCGTCCAGCGAATCGTTGGTTATCGGATCCGGACCCAAGTTCCAGATCATTTTCGTATTCGTTGGGAAGGATTTCCTCCGAACCACGATACGTGGTGCCGCGGAATGTCCTGATGCGGGACGTTCCGGAAATGGTGACGGAGTACGAAGCCCGCCACCACCACAGTCGCCGAAGGGAGTAAAGCTTGAGCGAGAGCTGTAGTTGCCTACAGCTCTCGACAGAGTGCTGCGCCTACCAGCAGCGCTCGAAGCAGTGCCCCGACATGGCAGTGCTCGCACGCGATGCCAGCTGGTACCGCGCACGGAATACCCGCTTCGACTGCACCCCAGTGCAGTCGCTCAATCTTGGGGCGCTTGGAGAAGCGCTCATAGCGTTCACGCGCTAAGCGAACGCGCTCACGGTAGCCAACCGGGGCGCCCTTGAAGTTGTCAACGAAAGCACCCCAGCTTTGACAGAGTGCCTGCCACTCGGGCACTCGGCTTTTACGGGAAGTCTTCTTGTTCCCGTACCATCGGAGCTCATGAAAGAGTCCGATGTAGTAATCGCGTCTTTGATCCGGCGACGGATCAAAGTCGAGCTCCTTAGTGATATCTTCGTCTTTGATGTCACTGAACGAGTACAGTGCATACTGACTCGGTGGAGCGATACTACCGAAGCGAGATTCGATCTCGCTTGGAGTCGGCATCCACGGGTCACGCACTGAACCAGTGCGCGACGCCCCAACACCAGACGGAGTGGATTCATCTCCGCTCCGAGGGCTGGACAACGGTCCAGCATCAGTGAGCGGTCTATCGCTGCCGCTGCGCGAGCGCTTCGAGCTCGAAGCGTCCGAGTCATCCTCACGAGGACGATGCGATCTCAAACTAGGATCATCACGTTTTGAAGACGAGGTCTCCTCGTCTTCTTCGCCATTCTCCATGTCAGCATTGCTGCCGACATCAAATAGAGCTTCAAGCTCATCGCAGGCAAACCAAGTGTTGCCGCTTCTTGTACTCCCCAAGTGACATCGTTCGCTTGGGGGAACTTGACGTCGTCACCGTTGAAGTGACGACGGATGATGAAGCCAAAGAGCTTGTCGTCATCGCTGCAGGAGCGACGACAGGATTCGCTGCTGCAGATGCAGCAGAAGTGCCGGCGGCCTTTGTCGTTGGCGTGCTTATTCCGAATGAGCAGGAGTATCCCCTCCGGAGAAGTCTATGGATTGATGTGTCGAGACCGGCACATCAAATCCTAACGGGGGGATGGTGTAGCGGGGCTACACATTCGGCCAACCTCCACATTAGTGCAACATGCACTAATGGGTACATTCGGGTGGACCACATTGCAGTGTGGCTTCCATTTATCGTTGGAAACAACGCTAATGGTAGAAAGCAATAGATATATGCCAATAAAGAACATGCATTAGGACAAAAATTCTGCCAACCACTCGTTGGTAGATCCTCTCTTTATAGATATCAATTTTAGGAGGCAAGGTCAAGGTTAAACATTCAATTCAGTTCTCATTTCTACCAAAAGGGGTTATTAATAGTCTTTATTTAGATTTAACTATACTTACATGGTTAAGTATACTTAATCTAAATGAACTACACCTACGCTTCCTCCTACACGCCGCGCCCACGTGTAAGCTAAATTAGTGGACTAAGTAAGCCCACTGCCCCCCTTCAAGCTGCTTTAGCGCGGCTTGGTTATCCACACACAGCTTCATCGGTATTTTCTACGACACTCTCATCTCGCCCAGAAGCTCTCGTACGCCGAGCAATTCCTGCGACACTACGGACACGGCGGTGTACTCAGCTTCAATCGTGGTAAGCGAGACACCGGCCTGCTTCTTGCAGACCCAGCTAACGATTATGCCGTCTACAGTCATGAGTCCACCAGTGGTCGACTTTCTGTCCGCTTTGTCGGCCGCATAGTCTGCGTCGCTGTATCTGACTACGTCCAGCGGCAAATCCACGGCGTCATATCCCTTCGCACGCAGCTTTAGCGACTTCGTTCCGGCTAGATAGCGCAGCACGCGCTTAGCTAACTTCTAGTCCGCGACCGTTGGTGCATGCGTCCTTCAGGTGGCCTTATGGACCACAAATGCGATGTCCGGCCTGGTACAACGAGCTATCCAAAGCAAACTACCGACTAGCGACTGAAAGGTCGTCACACTCATAGCCCCAGCTGCTCCTCCAGCAGGCAACAGCTCCGTCGATCCATCCTGAGCTTCATTCTAGTCTTCACCAATAGGTACGCGCACTGCGTGCGCCTTTTACAACCCATACGCCTGTAGCGAATCATCGATAGTTACCTCTTGATCCAGGTCGTACCCGTAGTCATCACTATAATCGATCCTCATGCCCAGGAACTTGTGAACGCATCCCAAGTCCTCGATCCCCAGTGACTTCAGTTCTTCAAAAAACACACATCACCAGCATGCTACTGTGTTACTGTCACGAGCAAGTCATCCACATAGACGCCCACGACTATTAACACCCTAGCCTTGTACCTGTGGTACACGCACATGTCCACGAGGCTCTGGTCGAAACCAATTTCAACAAGTTTCGAGTGCAGCAGCTTGCTCCAGAGGCGGCCGGCTTGTTTCAGCCCGTAAAGCGCCTTCTTCAATTCGAGTGCTACCTCAGCGTCAGTCTCCACGCCGAGTTCCCTAAGATCTCCTCGGGGAGCTTCATTCCTTGAGGCACGCGTATGTAAATCCGCAAGTTATCCTCCTTGTTCGCCTTCACATAGGCGTTCGGCACATCCCCGTGCTTGGCGGGCACGCGCCACTTGCTGGAAAGTGCCAACATCAGCTTCGCGCTCGTCATATCGATGACAGCCGCGAACGTCACGCTGTAATCTACGTCGAAAGATTGCTCGTTCCCGCAGGCAACGGGCCGACCCTGAGTTACTCGATCAACCATTCTGCGTCTAGCTACGTCTTGAAAACCCACTTCGTGTGCAGGACGCGCACGTCCTTCGGCACTGGCACCACTTCCCAGACACCATTGCTTTCCAGAGCCTTTAGATCCTCCACTATGGCCTCCACCCAGGCGACCTTATGGCGGCTGCGCATGACCACTTGTTTTGCAGCCATATTCCGCTGCTCGGCCTCAGCCGTTTCTGCTCCCGCCGCCCTCGCAGCAGAGCGAGTGACATGTCTCTTCCTTCGCCAGGGTCTCTTTCGGTTGAGGCTTTTCTTTCGCCCCTTACCGCATCCTTTCGTACCGCCTTTCTCACCGGTACCGCTCTAATCCGCAGCTCCGCTGCCTTGCTCGCCGGACTCCCCCTCAGCCTTAGCTTTGTCTTCGTCCCGATACAGTTTTTGCACCTTCAAGTTCTGAGTCTTGCTCAGAGTCTTAATGTCCCACACATGCTGCAACATCACCACCTTCTTGTCTTTGCGCAAGTATAACCTGTAGTCCTTCACCTCCCCGCCGATCCCAACGATCATACCCAGCTGGGCCCTTTGCGAGAAGTTCTTGTTGCTAGGGTCTCCGTAGATCGTGCACGGGGACCCGAACACAACTATCTTGCCAAGCTGAGACGTCTGCTTCGTTAGAACCTTCAGCGGCGATGCTCGTCCAGGATTCACGTTAGTCGGGGCTCTGTTGAGTATATAGGGTGCGAACTGTACCGCGTCTCCCCCAGAAACTCAAAGGTAGCCCACACACAAAAACTTTGCAGCGCGCCATGTTCATCAAGGTGCATCCGTTCAGCCTTCCCGTTGCTAGCTTGATTGTTAGATTCGCTTCGCTGCCTCGCAACGCCCGTGTCCTTGCAGACCAGGTCGACGTTTTGATATTCCCCTCCCAAATCAGTCCTCAGTATTCTAATCTTACAATTAAATTCCTTCTCGAAAAGACAAGAAGTGTTCGAATTTCTTCGCGGCCTGGTCCGTCGTCCTCACCAAGAACTCTCTCACGTAGTTGCTCTTGTGGTCAACAAAGTTGACCATCTAGCGGTTTCCAAGTCGATCACTCGGCGTTGTTATCGGGCCTTTCAGGCCCGAGCAAATTATGCCACCAATACGATCTACGGCGGGTGAGCGCCGCTATCCTTCCGCGTACGCTTGCATTTGCTCTGCTTGCCTTCTGCGCAAGTCAGGCAGTTCAGGTACTTGTGGTCTGTGAGCGCGATCCCAGAGCTCGGGTCACGCGCGAGCTTCTCCACCGAATCATAGTTCAGATGCCTGCCCTAGCCGCTTATGGAAGGCCAGAAGTGTTCCATGCTGTACGTCCGGGGACGACTCTCATGCAACTTCCGCCTCTTCTTCCGATGCTGCCGTAACAACCCCGGCTGGTGCTTTCCGCAGCTTCATGACGCGCTCTTCTACTACCAGCACATTCTTTCGGAGATCCACGTCAAACACTACGCGCCTCTGTCCTTGGTCGCAAAGACACGCCTTCCGTCTCGCTCCGCCAGTGTGTACCCCATCTTATCCAAAATCTCGTAAGACAGTAAGTTCTGCACTACGTTCTTGGAATAGAACACATTCGTGAGCTTCCGAATCTGCTCCTTCGCGCACGTAAGATGAAGCAATTCCACTGTTGTACTAACCACTCTGCCTCGTTTTCCCCCGAATTTTAAAAATGCAGCTCACTCACGCCAAGGGTGCGTTCGCGCGCTCATGCCTTGATGTAAAGTGCCTTCAGTTGAATAAAGACGGTATACTTATAGGTTTGAAATAACGATCTATCTGATGGTGCTAGCTTCACGACCTTGAAATAAAGACCGCAATTAGTTGGCTCCGCGATTTCCCCCATTTTGGGCCCTTTTTTCCCTCTTCTTAACTGGATTGCCTGATTTAAAAATGTAGTCAAAGGAATAACCCGAATTAATCGGGAATCTGCTCTGTCACCCATAGAAAACGTTCCTAGGAACTTGCACTGCGTTTCATTCATCGTAAAAATGGGGGCAGAGCTTATCGGGTGTAATAGCAGTAATAGATTCAATTGAGAAGCTGCTTCGTTCCCGGAACTCCATGATGGTGTTCTCCGCTTCGCTGACAGACTTCTTAGTGCCTTCAGTGGTTGGTACAACTTGTTGTGATACAGACAATGACTCATAACTTGTAAGTAAATCGATGGTTTGTGTTAGCCATCGATGCTGACCTTTTATCATTGTGTTATCTTCCCCACCATGAAGCTGGCGCTGTTGAGGTTCCTGCCGCAGCAAATGACGCGCTCGCTCAAGAGCCTTGAGCGCAACAGACTTTGTTTCCATCTTACACTCGCGGTTGTCAGAGACTAACGCAATTCTTTCTTGCAGTGGTGGGACCAACGCACAAATTGCTCGTGCTGAAGATTCCAGCAGTTTTGGGGTGCCTATTGATGAGCAATGCTGACAGATTTGACACAGAAGAAAATGACCGTCGAGTTCCATTACCTGTTGCCGATTTGGCCTGGAGTGCGCAATTACAGCAAAACACTCGCAGAGTGCTATCAGTGCTGCACCCAGACCACATTCATCATCATTTTCTTCGGTATCTGGAATTGCGCTAAGTGCGTAGAGCAAAACCTGGATTCCATTTTGTGCAGCAACTCGAGCTTTATTGGGTAAATTTTGGTGGCAGAGGCAAGCAAGCGCCGTAGATGCAGCTTCCACCACTTGCGGTTGGCCTACAGCATCTACCAGCAACTGTAAAAGCAGTGTTGATGCATTGCTGTAGCCGATGGTGAGTTGGTTTACAGAGTTATACGCAAGATTAGCAAGGCCGACAGCTCCAGCCCGAGCAAGCTGTGGATTGCGTTGCAGGTTGGTAGCTGTGAGACACTCAGTCAGTACCGTGGGGGCCCCCGCTGCCATTAATGCGCTTTGATTAACCACATGATTGTACGCCATATTACCCAGAAGCTTGGCAGCCTCGGTTTGTACACCTGCGTCAGTGCTTTCACGAACGTACCGAATCACAATCGATAGGAAGTACGGGCTGGATGCGATCTGAGAGCGTAAAATCTCGGAATCTGAAGCATACACGCATACGATAGCGAGTCAGCCTACGTGATAATCGTAAATGCCGAAGGAGATTCACACCGTGGGACAAATTGACGAGTGCGCTTAGCATGTTCTGCTGAACTGCGGGTTCCCACGGAAATGGCAGCGTTTCAAGTTTAGCTGCCATATCTTCTTCCTCATCGTCATCACGTCTTTCTCGATTTTCTGGGGGGACACGAGGCATTAAGTGCTGGACAAGAAAGCGAACCACATTTTTTGACGCTAACACCCGCTTATTTGGGACAAAACCCGCTAATGCTGCGCACAGCCGAGAAGCCTCAACGAGAACTCGAGCATTCTGAGAGCTCCCAAGAATTTCAACTAGAGGTGTTCCTACACCAGCCTTCATAATTTGTTCACGAATGTCAGTCACAGTAGGTATCTGGTGGCATTTCGTCTTTCTCTGATAAATCGACAGGTGAACGAGTGCTATAAGAACAGATCCAGTGACAATATCACCCATGTTCTGCTGTAATAAATGCACGAGAAAGGGAAGAGCCCCAGCCTCAGCAACACGAGGGGCTTGTGACGCAGGAAGCAACGCGAGACTTTGCGCAAAACGGGAGAAAACATCTTCCTTTGGGTCAATCACGTGTTGTCTTGATGGTGATGACGATATGAGAACATTATCTCCACTTCTTTCGTGCGACACAATGAAACGGGTTTGCCAACTCTTTTGTGCTTCTTTGTCGTTCCTCTCCTGATCAAGCTCTGATTGGAGACCTTGCACTACTAATTTCCAACGTTCCCGTTCTTCACCTACAGCCGCTTGCTGGGCTAAAATTTGGTCACGTTTGGAACTCTGCAGCATTTGTGTGAGGTCGTGGACTCTGACCTGGAGCCTGTTATTCTCAAAGGCGTAGCGGTGACAGAATATCAGCTATCTATCCAACCACGAACGGTTAATCAGATGAGCCCACACGTAGCACAGCTCATACTTGTGAATCTGCGTCTCCAGATCTCGGATCTGTGCCAACGATCGATTTTCTCGAAAGTCTTTCTCTTGCTGGAGCGCCACAAGCTGTCTTGAAAGCTCGAGCTCTTTTGGTGTTGGCACTTGCGGGTATTCCTACGTCGCGAAGTCAAACCAGCGTAAGCAGCAGAAGCTAGACGGTTATGGACGTGAAGCCGACCTACGTACCACATCTTCTGGCTCGACCAGAGGCCTTGCTGGCATGACGGAATGCTGTCGCGCAGCAACGCCGATGGGACGAGCTCCAATGCTGCCACGAATCAAAATAGCACATTTGTAGTTGTTTTCAGCGGCAACAACTGCAGATTGAAGGCATCTAAGTCATCTTTCTAACCGCTTCTCTGTCTACCGCAAGCTTATTGCTGTACCATTGTTGAAGTGTGCTCATCTGGTCTCAGCGATCCTCGATGCGCAATGTCTCTTATTTTTGCAGCCGTGATAGACACGCACAGTTTTCACGATTTGGAGGAAACAGCGTTGCACGCTTGAATCGAGAAATGGGCATGCCATCGAGAGCCTCAATGCCGTGTCCATTTGGAAGAACATGCGAGCATCTTCGCCACACTATCAACATACAGTATTTCCGATGGTGAATTAGAGCACTCTCAACAATCAGCACCTAGCAGCGATCACGCGATACTCACGTCCACATTTTCATTTTACGCGCACACCATGGACCAAGGGCTCTGCTGCCATCCACAGAGGCATCCACAGCCGCAAACCACTTTTACTGCACTGCAAGTGAACCACTTGCGTGCGTTGGTGTTCAACCAGGCGTCACCAGCCACAGCTGTGGACAATGTCTACTAGACATGCAACTGGCCCGAAGCAGCTTGCGCAGCATAGTCATGCACACACTTCATAGAAGCCTATCCATGACCGCCGGCACGTCGAGTGCAATGCAATGGTTGCACCCGGCGTTCATCGAGCATCACATTTTCATTTTACACTAACGCCAACTAGCTAGAGCGGCAAAGTACCATGCCTCACTCCCAGCCACCGCCGCGACGTTGGGACCCGTGGACAGCCAGTCAAAAGCACCGGCGTCTGCTCCGACGACGTCGAACCGAAACCTTAAGAATGCTGACGCCCGACCGTATCGGCGACCACCTCGTGGACCGTTGCATGGCACTCGATGACTTTCGAGTGCAGAAAATGGCGAGCGCTTGGCTGCCGGAAGCGTTGACTGGGTCTCGAATGAACTTTGGGTCGTGCCACGTTTTGCAGGGTATTGTCAATGCTGTGAACGACCAGGTTCAAGCGATCATTGCTTATGAGAACGAACCCAATGCGCTTGTGAAACTAGCACAGACTGGATACATCGCGCAGCAAATTTTACGGCTAAATCGACTTTTGGACGTCGCGCTCGCAGCGTACGGCATCTCGGAGCCGCGCGGAATAGCGACGTGGCAAACCGTTTTTCAGCAAGAACGCCAGGAACGAATGATGCGTTTTCAGAATTTGGTGGAAAACAAACCGCGATTACTGGAGTTATTGGGAGGCGAACAACAGCAACTGGAAGTACTCACGCTACTGGTGTATGATTTTCAAAAGCACAGCGATGACACGTACACTGATATGGAGTACGACGTTATCTTGAACGTGTATGAGATCTGCGCGAGATTTTCGGGTCTCGCTGTCATCAACATCCCGGAATGGTTTGTTCCATCCTACGAAATCGAACAGAGCCATTGGCAGGGAACCCAAGTAGACGTGGAGTACCTGTCAAAGCCGAACGATGAATTTTGCATCCGGCAGGCCTCAGCTTGGTGGGATCTTCACCATCCTCACGTGATGAAACTGTTTGGGGTATGCCATGTTGGGAAAGCTATGACTTTGGTACGTGAAAGGGCTCAGTGCGTAAAGAAACCGGGAGCAGAATTGCCAAGCCGAGACGTACTGGTTGGCACGGCCCATGTGCTCCAATTCTTGCACGAACGGCATATCATACCAGCAAATTTGTCACTTGAGCGATTGTTTTCTACTGAGAAAGAGCACAAGGTTATGCTTCACGGTGGAGAATTGCATTTGAAACCAGTAACATCACCGGCAGTCAATTTAAAAAAGCAGGGATTGTCTGGAACTCCGTTTTTGCCGGCATGCCCAGACTTTTTGAAGAATGACGAGTGGGGATTTATTAAACAAGCATGTGTTGATGATCTCAATATCCGTGATGGCGTATCGTACGTTATAAATCGACTCCAAGAACGTAGCAGGCCAGCGCATCGGCACTTCTGGAATCGAAAAGCTTATCCGCACAAAACATCTGGCATTGTGAAGTATACCCAGAGCTACGTCGACCCATCTTCCAACCAGTCTGTGGGATCATTGTTTGAAGAAATTACTGACAGATTCAATTCAAACGAAGGTGAAACCACATTGATGGATGGGTACGTGCTTGAGCGACTCGTGAGTGTGCATCAACAACTTTTAAGCTCCATTTGTACAGAAAATTTGCTTCGTTCTTTCATAGAGATCATTGTACGATTCAAACAATGTTTGGTCCGGCGTGCAGAAAGCAACATTTCTTCCTTCTGTGTGGCGTTATCCCGGAGCATTGAGCACATTAGCGTTTCCTTTCACGCTGAGATCGACGATTTGGTGGCGCGCTGTGGCTTTGCCAAAACTGAGACAACTTCTACCCACGACTGGAAACGACACTGCAACTTCCTCCGACTAAATCAGCACGAGTCTTTTCAAGTGGCTCTTGAAGGTCTTGTCAGCGACCTAGGTGAGGAGGAAGAAAGAATCGAGGCAGCCACCCTTCTTGTCTTCGAGGCGACCAAGCATCGCTGCAGTTATGACTGTGATCAATTGCGGGCGATTGAAAGTACTGCTGCGAACATTGTGGGAATCCCCGGTGATCAAAAACACATTGTAGTGCCGAAGTGGTTCATTCCACGTTACGAAGTCGATGTCGGCACACAGATCAGCACGGGGTCTTTTGCGGCAGTTCACCACGGCAAGTGGCTTAATGCCACTGTCGCCATTAAGTGTTTGTTCCAAAGTGACCGAAAGCTCTTTATGCGCGAGGCAAATATCTGGTTCACATTGAACCATCCGAACATCGTCAAGCTCTATGGTGCATGCCACGTTGGCAAGTGCATTACGTCGCGCAGTCTTGACGAGCCAGAAAAGCAAGCCAACCGAAGGCCATTCTTCGTGTGCGAATACGCGAGTGAAGGCACTCTCAACGACTATCTCAAGAAGTCGGAAATCAGGCACAAGTCAGGGCCCAACGTCTGGAAGTGTTTATGCGAAGCTGCTCGAGGTCTCCAGCATTTGCATGAGCGCGGTATTATTCATGGTGACCTGAAGGGTAACAACATTCTCGTTGGCTCTGATCGCCAAGTGAAGCTGACGGACTTCGGTCTGAGCGCTTTCGCGAAAAAGTTGAACTGGACTGGTCGAACTGGAGCTATCGGTGCTATCAGGTGGAAAGCACCGGAACGCCTCGGGAAATTTGACCGTGGACCGTCTTTTGCATCCGACATTTACTCCTTCGGTATGTGCATCATCGAGGCTGTAACTGGTACATTTCCATGGCGCGAAACGGTGGATGAAGACGTAATTGTCTCCAATGTGACACAGGGAAAATTACCGTCGCGACCCGAAACCTTCACCAACGAACAGTGGGATCTTGTATCGCGGATGTGCCGCTTGAATCCTGCTGATCGAGTCACCACAGCAGCAGTCGTAGCGTTACTAGGGTCATTCTGCTAAGGGAAGACAAGAAACATAACAAACCAGCACACTAATGCAAAAATGTTGTATTTATTTAAGAAAGCTGGTCCTGCGCAGTAGATGCTGCGATTGAAGCAAAATGTATCCGAACGCCGCACCATCTGGAAAGGAAAGCAACAAATATAGAGACGAGACCTGAAGCAGTTGATCGCTGCCGGAGCGTCACACCAACAAAATACCAGTACCCCACTCATTAATCATTACATCCTTGTGACACGCTTCTCACTCTCTGACGTGGGCAACCCTCAATCGGTTTTCACACGCTTCACATCGTCATCTCCGTCACTATCACTGTCATCCTAAGTTCAAAAGCATAGTAAATATGTCAGCGCGGCGCCACCCAGACGAGGTTCAGCACATAAACCCCAATTGCGCACCTCTTCTAGCGACCGCTTTAAGCCGCCGCTGCCGTTCATACTGTCACCCGAGCTCGCCCCCTTCATGGCCACGTCTCGTTCAGCAGGAATCAAATGTGCGGGCGTGACATGCTTTGAATTCGCCATCACTGTGTCATAGCAGTATTTGTGGAAGATGGTATCCTGCTGTTCATTTCCATTAGGGCCGGCGTTATGAATTGTGCCAGCAACTGCGTTAGTGTACATCCAGTCTTCTTCTTCTTCATCCCAGCTTTTCGAAAAGTTCTCCCCGCAGATCCGGCATCGAGTAATCCCCTCATCCACTGGAACTCGAGCATTTTCCCATGAGGCTTGCTCACCTGCATTTTTCTCGTTTTCTTTTTGTGTCCTATCAAAGAAGCTGCTGCTCGTGCTTTCGCGAGGTGCTGTGTCTCCAGAAAAGTCGGCTACCCATTGATCTTCATCTGGATACCATGACCGTGATACGCCACCCTTGCCTCGTTCCTTTCGAGCGCGGTTGTACTGGAAAAGGAAATCTAAGTGAGCATCCAGTTGAGCCTGCTCACGGAAGCGCAAACCACTTTCACGACACACTAGAGGTAATGCTGCATACAGCTTTTGGACGTTGGATTCTACACGGTCCTTGTGGGCCACAACCTTGTCGCTGAACCACATGCGTGAGGAGTTGTCACTGTGAGGGGTTTGTTGCTGCTGGTCTCCTTGCTGCTGCAGTGGCTGCTGTGACTGTGCTTGGGGAGGTGACGGCTCAGATGAAGCACCTCCATTCGACATCCCCTTCAACTTCTGCAGAATCGACATGACAGCTGCCGCATCGGGAGCACGAGGTGGATCATTGGTGATCTCTTGAACTGGTTGCTGCGGTGGAGATGGTGCACGCTGCTTCCGCTTCAGTAGCTGCATTAAATGGGCAACATTGGACGATTTTGCCGCAGAGCCATCGTCACGCTTGCTAGTTGCTCGAGAAGGGTCCGTTCGAGGAGCTTGTGATGGAGGGGGTGCAACCTGTTGTTGCTGTGGTGGGGCTCGCCCACGACCAGCACGAGGGTCATGAGGAGGAGCAAGGCGTCGAGGGTCCCGAGCTACTGGAGCCGGTTGCTGCTGTTGCTGCTGCTGTGGCTGTGGAGGCTGCTGCCTCGCTCTCGGAGGAGGAGCGCTAGAAGCACCAGATCCTCGAGCTGAGCTTGCCTGCTCAACCTTGGAGGCGGCATGAAACTCGAGCAGCTGGTTGTAATAATCTGGGTTATTCGTACGCACTTCTTCAAGACTCATGTGCTCCGTCGGGTGAATGCCCATGTCGTTCTGAAGCTTAGTCAGCAGCGAACGCAGCTCCATGTCTTGTTGCTGCTGCGCCAGCTTCGCACTGGAGCTGGCACTGGGGGCACGAGCCTGCTGGACCGACTTCTCTTGGTTGAAGCTCGCTGGCGCTGATCGAGCCGACGGATCGGCCTGCTCCATGGCACGGTTCGCGGCGCCGCGCATCTGCGCAATAGCTTCCTTGCTAAAGAGCCGCGTGGTCTCCCACGTATTCAGCACATGAATGAAGCGCTTGAGGTCCTTGCCCGAGACCTGCAGAGGCATGCACCACAGTTCAGAACGCTTAGGGTCGCCAAGCACTTTATTCTTCCTCCTAGAGCTGCCACCTGGCCACGAGCCTGTTACCTGGCGGACGCAGTTGCAGTAGAGTGGCACGATCTTGGCCGCGAAGAGCGGCAAGTACGGGCCCCGGACGTTCTTGAGGATCGAGTCCGTGAGGTAGAAGATCGGCAGCTTGCAGTTGGGCGCGACCTGCCACAGGCAACAACAGGCACAAGGCGTCAGCTTCGCAGCTCGACGGTCTCCCGCGTTCTATCGGCGGCCGCGGCGAGCAGGCGTCGGTCGGTCCTGCATCTCCTCCGTCTCGAGTCTACAGCTACACACAAGGCGCCAGTGACGTGCAGCAGCCGCGTCGGGGGG
>BSXT01003869.1:0-10632 GCA_030267785.1 Phytophthora fragariaefolia
CGTGGCTATCGTGTCCACCGCGCGCTCTCCAATTCCTGTCAATCAATGCGGTAGCCGTCTATTTGCGAGCGCATACGCTCGTCACTTGCGTCGTTTCGACCAAATTCACCACTGCCTTGGCTATCCATTATACCTCCGTCGTCGTGTCTGTCAATCTAACCCTCTATTAGTTCGCGTGCACTCGCGTCTTTGTGGTGTCTATCTATTTGCATATCTTGCTCTCGCGTCGCTGTCATCGAGACAACCCGTCGTGTCGACATCGTGGTACTATCCCGTACAATCGTGTCTCCGTCGCATCGTATGTACAATTATCTTTGTGGTATACTATGCAATCACAGCCCGGATCCCATGCGCAAGGGCATACTATGACATACTATGAGCTCGCGCCCACACTTGCTCTATCCATTCCCAAAACGTCGCGCACAGGTACGTACTATGTCATATCAGGTATCGTACTGTTCTATGTACTCCTAACTGCTTACGTATCGTGTCGCTATCCTATGTCGACCGACGGTCCCTCCTTGGCAGTGGTATACTATCGAGCACAGCAGTCCGGGTCCGAGCATACACCATCCCTATGCAATCGCGAGTGTAAATATATACTATGACCTGTCTATCGCGCTGCTATCTGTTCTATGTACGCATATCACCACGTATATCGTGTTGCAATCCAAGTCTATGCAGGTCGCCAATATCGCGTACTATGCCGCCGTGGCGGGTCTCACCCACCGTTTTTAACCAATAAGACTCCATTATGTTAAGTACGATTTGGTGTGGACCACATGATCCTACTATGCAACTATCGGGTACCGAGTAGCGAAGTATCTGCCACCCCGGGGTCAACGGGTAGGCACAGTGTCAGTACTATTGTGTGCATGCCGATGTCACTCTCCCGTCTATGTTCACGTCTCGAAGCCCCGTCTGTGTCTAGGTTACACCAATTCGTACTATGGCTGGCGTCTTGCACCGTCTATCTCGTCCTACACCGCGCAAAATAGGAAGTGCAAGTCGAGAGTACTCTGTAAGTACGATTGTGTAGTCCACACAACGTTTATGTAGTCCACAATACTATTGTGAAGTGCACATGGTACTATTTTAGCCAATCCGGGCCGCTCTCGCTGTCGCTCGGCGGCGAAAGAGCCAATCGGGTGCCGCCTTCGCTGCGCTCGGCAGCCGAAGTTTGTTTTGGCCAATCAGAAGACGAATAGAAATCATCAAGCGCTGACAGACCAACGGACAGACAGGGGACTGCACTAGTTGCTTAGATGTAACAATGGTAATATATACACCCGTTACGCTGTATAATAATGTTATCGCACTGCTCTGGCACTGTGTGTGTACTATTCCTGCATCACCTTTAGAACAAAGTATGAACAGCGTCACTTCAGTTCTAGGAAAAACTGGCGGTGAAATAGAAGATACACATCAATCCAATACTAAAAACAATTAATTCCTATTACTGAAGGATATCAATCAAGTGAAGCGTCCTACGTGCTCATATAGAAGCTCTAACTCAAATCGATATACGCTCTTATGTCAAGTAAGCAATCAAGTTGTCCATGATTTGCACCCGCCTCTACTGCGATCCAATGTCCAGTCAATCACTTGTGGATTTTTCGTCTTCGGACAAAACTCGGTGGCGCTTGGCAGGGGACTGACGCAGTTGAATCTTGCCCTGGAGGTTGTCAGGGATCTCGGTGCCGCTCTTGAAGGTAGATGGCCATATATTCCAGCAACTCCGAAGCTCGTCATCGATGGAATGTTTAGGCTTAATACAAATGTACACAGGCAACGCGCTGAAACAAGCGTCGCAGAAGTACGTGGTCATTCCTCCACGCTTTCCATCCGTCCTCAACAGCGAGCAGACTTTGCAGTTGCGCTGCACGCGCTTCCGTTCCCCCGAATGGTTTCTCCACTCTTCTACTTGCTTCGTCAAATGCCTCGTGTGCTCCGCTGTGTTACATCCATCTGAAGAAGTAGCATCTGCGACTGCAGATGGCATTAGTGGGTTAGCCTTTGTACCCGGCAGGTCTGTGAGCAGACAAATAAAGCATAGGTTAGCCACGATAATGCTTTGTATACAGCACACAACCTGATCGTTACCTGTTGCATTCGTACATGTCCTTGTCTTCGAGATTGATGAGCTCCAGATGCAACTTCCCCATGTACTGAACGTGGGTAAGTGGCCGTGTGCCGTTTGCTGCATGAAATGCGCGATACACGATATAGCCATTGACGATCGCAAGGTCTACAAGCCCCAAAAATAGCGACTAGTAATATTTTCTGAAAGTCACCGCGCGCTGCATGGAGTACCGCTGTAGGCGAAGCGGATCATGCACATCACTTCCGCCCGTGTACTTGTGATAGTCTTTGACGGCTTTGGGGCACGGCACCTCATGCTGCTCACCAGTCTTCTCGCGACGAACAACCCGATCCAAGCTGAGATCGCTCCCTGTCCAAGGGAAAATACTGGCTTGCTATCCCACCAAGTGACAGCAGCCATCTCCATCACCACGTTTGACCTCACGTACTTGAACGTGTCGTGCATGATGTCGTTGGGTCGTTTTTTCTCCTTGATACTTCCAGCGAAAACAATGCGATTCGTCATGATGGTTCCAATAGTGTCGAACCCCATCAGAAGAAGTTGGATCCCAAGGACTACACTTGAGTAGAATCGATCCGTCACTACTTGCCGAAAACTTTTGTCCTGGCCGTTTGGAAATGCTGCTTTCAGATTTCGGACAACTGTAGCAGGCCCTGACATTTTGTCAATCGACTTGGAGTCATTGACGTGTTGTTTCTTGCCTACGTAGACTTCGAACCTGTATCATACGGTGCATATATACAGCATAGCATATAAATTAGATGAATTATACAGTTTAGCCTCCATTCCAGCGTATCGAACTTGATGCAAAAAGCAGTGTGGGCTCAACACAGCATGAACAATTTGGTTCCCCATTTGCAAGACTTATCCTTCATGTAAATGCGAGTAGTGTTGAAGGAAGAGCGCGAGGGAAGCATTGCATCGTCAAACGCTAGCTCTGCCGGAGGGAAGAAACCGCGGCGAAATGTGCGCTGCAGCACGTGCACCACCTTCCAAATATTCCATGCTCTGTCAGTCTTGGCTCGTGGGTCCAGGTTACTGGAGAAGTGAAGGTTGCGTGATATCTTCATAAATCGTTCACGCTTCATGATGTTACCGAGCACGCCTCGAGCAATCCCACCTTCATCAGATTGCTTCCAACGATGAATTTTCGCGATTAGGTTGGATAGCTCGAGATAGAAGTAGTTCAATAAACACGCACATCTCATGCGGAAGCACAGGCTTGACAACCATCAAACTCATGCGCACATCTCGTCGCGTTCGGACTGGAGTCGAGGCTTCAGGCCGACGGCGCAGCAACTAGTTTCGCAGTGCAATGTAAGCGTCCACTCGTGCCTCGAGTTCTTCGTGCTTGTAGTTATTGCTACACTCCGCAATGTGTTGCCAAAGCGCAACAGGCATGAAGAAGAAAACAATGCTCGGGGAAAATCTCCAGACTTCATTGCATTGGGTGTTGGTCCATACGGCTCCTGCCTCAGCCCAGGGTAACTATGATCCTCGCCAACAGCCTCGTATGGGATCTGCAGGTATAAATGCACATCTGGAGCAACTGGTTCGCTCCACTCAGTAGTGCTGTGCTCTCGAAGGTTGTCTAAGTCTTTGTCCACGACGTCCCCATCCAACACTTTCTCGGATCCACTCAGAGACTCAAGAAATTGCTCTGCAAAATGACGTTCGGCAATTGATCCAATGAGGTCGCATCCAGTGTCTCTTCCTCGGATTCCTCCTTCTCGATTGTCGTGTCTTCAACATTGCCTTCGTCATCGCTACTACTCTGGTCTTCGTCGACAATATCATCCTCCGCCGGTTCGTCTCCAGAGTCAATCCCGTAGACTACAGGATCTTCATCGGCTCCCATTTGGTTCAGATCGTCATCGGTATCGCTCGCCATAACACCGCTTGCTATAACCCATTCCATACAGCACATAATATACAGCGCACAAATTCCTGCGTAAGAATATGGCAGTAGATACGTCATAGCCGAATTACATACCGTCTGACACGTAGTCGGAGTCGCTAACATCGTGACACGCATTCTGGTCCTCCGCTTCTTCATCGTCCGAAGAACCCAAGAGAGAGCTCATCCTTGGACCTTCGATATTACGCCTTGGACGCTGAGCACGAGATTGGCGGGGTATCAAATGGTAATCGTCTTCTTGATCGCTTGAGTCGCTTTACACCGCCGGTGTTGTTGCCACGACCTCTGGCGAAGATGATTTACCATTGCCAGTAACAGTGCAATCAACCGGTGCGACTGATTTCTCACTTGATGTTGGAGTAGGTGCTAGCGGTATCTCAGTAGATACTGGGGTGGGATCTAGATTCCATTTTATCACAATGAAAGTTAGTTCGTATTAGACAATGCAAATTGTTGAAATTATAGCAGTTTGTATGGACCTTTTGCACTGCAGGCGGCGCTCAGCGCTTGAGTGGCAGAATGAACTGGCATCATAAGACGTAGGAAAAGCAAGTTAGCATTACTATAACCTAAATATGTATAGACAAGCGACATAACAGACACGTAATGCGCAAGCACTCGATCTTCACCAAGAAAATAAGCCGTGCCTTCCACTCCGCTTGGATTTCCGCAGGGTAGATGAATTTCCGACGGGTCTCGATAGAGCTGGCCGGTGGTAGCTTGTGCGTCTACCCGCTAGTCGTTAGCTCGCTCCACACTGCTCGCCAGGTTGGGGTCCCGCCGCTTACAAAATGAAGGGCGCGCCGTTTGTTCCTGGCTCCGGGCATTGCGCTCCAGCTCGTCGTTTTCCGAAATGAGACGGAATGGCCACAGACACGGACCTATGAAAAATTGTACATGGTGTGGCGTTTGTGTGTCGATCCTGTAACAAATAGTTTTCCATAAAGTTTTTGAACAAAAACGCCCAATGGATACATCACCTAATCATCGACACTGTGGACAGAAAAAAACTTGTTTTTAACTTGAAATTTGTATGGACGTGATGGCAGGCTCTGATAAAATTCCCTCAATACAAAACCACGTATAACGTGGTTCCTGTGCTGTATATATCCAAGTTAGATTTTCAACATAACTTTTCCATGGGATTTGCTAATCTATCTCATACAGGCCGCCTGGTTGAAGGGGTCAACTCAATCTAATTCACAAGTGGTTATCACGGTTGGAAAGTAAGTAAGTTTGACGAGCCAATCAAATCAATTTTCTCCTGCAACCGTGAGTACCGAATTACCGACCACTCGCTTCTGACTACCGTTTGTTTTCCATGCTAATACGTACAGGATGCACAAATTAAGAACGCCCATCAGCGAGTCTCTGGCAATTTAATTAAATCTACTAGTTTCAGGCTTAGCCAATCACGACAACACTGGGACTTCCGTTCAAACTTTCCTCGTTTCAGAGGAAAGTATGGCCAGGACTCGAAGGTTTAATTTGATTGGCTACCGACACATTTCACTTACTTACACCTCCGTTCCGAAAACAAAGCACAAAAACTGACTTGATTAAAGTATGCCAATGGAGATACAAAACAACTGGCTGAATCACCCTCTCTTCAGCACGAGAGCAACAACGGATCGAGACGGGAAGTCTTCCCACCCGCTCCAGCGTTGCTTTCTTCATGTGGAGGGGCTTGTAGTTATTATCTTCCCTTGAGCAATGCAGTCATCCATTGAGCACTGCAAGCTTAGAAAAGCAGCGTTAATAGCGCGCGGTGGTAGCTCCCAGTAAGCCTCAACAACCGTATCAATAAGTTCATCAAGTGTGCGTGCACGCTTCTTGCGCTGGAGGGCTTGAATCGATGTAAAAATCCCAAGGTCGTTACAATTAAGGTCAGGGCTGTTGAGAGGCTGGTTCCGCAGCTTGACGTTGCATCCGGAGGCGGACATAGCTGCTGAAAATTCAGCATCTCCAGCATCAATATGTGCGGGCGCGTTATCTTGTTGAATAAAAATGGGGGTGCTATCCGTTGCTCCAGGCAAACGAGAACGTAGCGCTGGTAACAGGTTAGAAATGGGCATAGCTCGGTAGCTTCATTTAGTTACAGAAGTGTCCTTGGTGACAATTGCCCCCTCTGGGCGCCGTGCTGACGAACGCTGAGCAGGTATCCCATCTATGAACTGCCAAATGCCTCATTTTCCATCGAAAACCTGCTTTGTGGCCGGGTCGTACCGTGGCCGTCCAACAGCAGACAGGAACATCACCTCGGTGATGTATCGCTTGCTTCGCAGGCGGCGTATCGCTCCAGCTTCATCCGGAAGCAGGAGGAAATGTCGGGTAGGTTGCAGAATATAGAATAGCTTCTCGTCAACATGCACAGTATTCATCATGGTGTCAAACAGCATCGTATCGGGGTTAATTTGAGAAAGAGAAAATTGTAAGCGCTGATGGTTAGCCTCCGTTACAACGGGCTTCACCACGCTGTAAAGTTGCTCAGCTTGCCTTGACGAAGCTGCTCAAAAAGTGTAGTAGGAGCCATACCGCATGCAGCTGCCGCAGAGCGCACTGTCGATCGCTCATCGACATCGACGCCACGCAGGCGGTCAAGCGTTTGAGAGTGATCCGACGCTGGCCTTTCAGAGCTGCCACTGCGTGACGGTGATGCATAACGACCAGAGCGTTCCATATCCGTCTTTGTCCGAGCTCCAAAGGCGAGAAATGGTAGATGGGCTTATGCCTTCTTCTGCTGCAACAACGGATAGATCTCCGCGCTTAAGCTGTCCTTGATTGGAGCGCAGTAGCAACGCAGCCAGGATCTTGGCTCGCTCGTTGTCGGTAAGCTTCGTTTTACGAGGACTTGTAGCTTAGCCATAGCGATGATTTGGAGTCTTGGGGTGGGGTGGGCGAAATCTAGTGAGAGTATTTCTGCACCAGCTTGAAATTGGCTCTCAATGCCGGTCAACCAGTCATTGCAGCATCCGTTCTTCGCCCTAGACGGAATTGGGCACACCAAACGGATGGCCCAGGCTAACACCGACTTTTCGTACAGTCTACACCTTGTTTTGCGATAGCATTAAAAATGCGCAGGGAAAGTTAGGTATTGTACTTTGTTTTCTGAACGGAGTGGTACTTTCCAACCGTGATAACCACTACTCTCGGATTTTCTTCCTAACCAACACTCGACCTTTAACCTCGTTCGCATAATCTCAAGTATTGCGAGCTTACTGAAGAAACATTAAATACATCATGAATGATCCAAGCGACCGCTAAAGCCAGGTTTAATTTCGGTAAGGACACGGGGGTCACCCCCATAACATATTGTAGCCCTATCCCCGCTTATTCATGTAATTAAGCATTCTATAATAATAAATGGAAATTAATTAAAGGTAATACACCATTTCAAGATCAAATTGAGAATTTTCAAGATCAAAACAGGAATTGCTAAGATCAAAACAAGAATACCTGTGAAATCTTAATATCAGGTTATGTATAATATATTGGAGGTATTCTAGAACACTAGAAGCACGAATGCATTGCAATGCCTTGGAGCCTCGCCACTACGACCTAGCCACTCTGCAATCTGCAATGAGGTAATGTAAAACTCGACTTGTATCCGACAGCTAAATGCCCTTCCACTAAACCTCCTAAATATGATACGCCTATCATTTGATGGTGAAGCAGATGTTGGTCACTTTT
The DNA here is from genome assembly GCA_030267785.1 of Phytophthora fragariaefolia. Classification (NCBI taxonomy): domain Eukaryota; phylum Oomycota; class Peronosporomycetes; order Peronosporales; family Peronosporaceae; genus Phytophthora; species Phytophthora fragariaefolia. The sequence continues at coordinate 7,713 of BSXT01003869.1, forward strand.
AGCAGTAAAATTCTCCGAATTAGCCAAAACAGACAGTGGCGTTGAACTCGGGAGGGGGGATTACCTCTACAACCCTCCCAGCGCGCAGGAGGAATTTAGCGATGTCCCACTTGTAAGAATAACCACAATGCGCATGTGCGCACACGCACGCGTAGGACTAACTGTCTAATCAGCTATAGCCAAGTTAATATCAACTACGTCGTCCCTATCAGAAACTTCTCCGACAGCAATATCAAGCAGATCTTCCGCCAGTAGTAGATGCTCTTTCGTTTCGTCTCACGCACTGCAGGGTCGAGCCCAGGGTACAGGGTTGATAGAATGCATAGCGAAGTACTTTAGTACTCTTTGGCGGAACTCGTACGTGGCTGTATCTCGCGTGAACTCCTTGGGCTTCGCGCAGGGTTGCGAGATGGGGTATTTTAATTTGGTAATAAACCATTTATTCCACCCACCCACCCCGTGGCCGCTGGGGTCGGGTTTTATTTGGATTAATAAAAAAAAACCATCCACCCATTTGCTGGTAAACCACCCACAAATGATTGCCAGATTTTGATTGCCAGACGTATATTTTTAGGCCTGCTCTGATAAGATCGCCAAATGTTAGGTTTCTCATAACTGTATAGGAAAACTATGCGACGTCCACTGGCAGCTTAGTTCGAGCGCACACAACCACTGCTCACTCTTGAATTTTCTGTTCGCTGAGCCCTGCGGGGGGGGGTCAGTCCAATCCCAGTCACATTCGTACGGCGGAAGGCGGCAGCAGTATTGGGTTGCGTTCAATGCTTCCGCACTGTAGTGGGTTAAGTCCCTCCTGCCTGCCCAAGCTCAGGGTGCATGCCATGTCTCGGATGTGGTCGTGTATCGTAGTACGTCTAAGTGTCGGGTTAGCGCATCGTTATCGTTGCGTGGGCTGTTCCAGGCTATAACATGAGAAGTCAGAGTGCCAAAGTCCCATAAAAAAATGTTTCAAGCAAATACAAATGGTAATATAACAATAAGCTCTACAATAAATCCTCGTATATTTTTAAAATGCTGTTACTTTGCCACAAAATAGCTCCAAACCCAAAAAATCATCTTAGTAGTACACGAAATCATCGTCGCGGTTGGGTTCGTCGTCGTGACTGCTTTCATCGTCTTGTTCGTCACGTAGTAAATCCTCCAAGTGCGAGAAGGTCGCAAGCTCTTCTTTATTGATATTCTTTGCGTTGAAAAAGGAATGAACGAGCTTCTCAACGCGGTCCGAGGAGCGTCGATTGCGCAGTTTGGAATGAATGTATCCATGGCTTGAAAAGTTGCGTTCCGAAGCCGAGCTTGAAGTTGCACAGCGGAAAAGCTGTGTGGCGACAGCTTGGAGAAGTGATAATTCGTTGAGCGCGCACCAAAACTCGTAGACAGGCAGCTTTTGGTCACACAAGAGCTGCCAGCGCCGTTTCGACTTTATCTTGAACTCGGCCAGAAACGTCTGGAATCGCGCCAGCTCGAGAATCACCTCCTCTGTCTTTTCGTCACCATGCCATGGCCCGAGGTATTCTTCCACAACAGTTCGTGTCAACATGTCCATTCCCTTTCCTGCATATCGAGGATCCAACAAATAGGCTAGGCCATGGGCGTCGCCGTACACGAAGTCAAACCGTGTCTTAATCAGAGTCTTCACTGCCTTCAGTTTACCAGAAGAAAGCCCCGTTTCCTCCATTTCAGATGGCAGGTCAATGAAGAGCTTGTACACGCTTGAGATTGGCGCGGCATCTTTCTCTAGTCGCTTTAAGCTGACTCCAATTGGCTTCAAAAGCTTCACAGCTTTCGTCAGCTGAGGCACAAAATCTGTGGAAGTGACAAAGTCAAAAATCTCGCGTCTTGTTTTCTTCTTTGTCTTCGCTGACAAGAAATCACGAGCAGACACCAAGGAATGCAGAATAGCCTCCACCGCTAAGATTGTCTCGAAACAGAGTTGAAGTGACCCCCATCGGGTTTCACCTGGCTTGGCTATCAAGCGGAGTCCGTGATCGCGCAAACGGGAGGTGAGCTGAGACCACAGCTTGTGATTACTCTTGAAAAAGACCACTAGTTTCTTGCATCCGTCCTGAAGCCGATCCAACCACGTCAGCTTGCGGGCAATATCTTTGACGAGTAGGTGCAGTGCGTAAAACACACCCATGAAAAAACGTACGGGGAAACTTGGTCTGCAGATCCGCCCACATCGCTTTATTTGCCGGTGTATTGTCCGTAATCACAGCTCCAACGTTGAGAAAGTAATACTTCTCAATGACGCGCTTTATGTCGTTTGCAAGAAAAACAGCATCATGCGCTTGGTCTCCAGTGTATACTGTCTCCAAGAAGAAAGATCGGTCTCCGCACACAGCCACGTGGTTCAATACAGCGCGGCCGCAGATGTAGCGTAGCTACACATTCGGACAACCTCCACATTAGTGCAACACGCACTATCTTCAGTGCTCTTGATCTGAGAGACAGGTTCTATCAGATCTTGATGCGTGAGAGCGATATACCTCTCACGGCGGTGAGCACTCCGAGCGGCATGCTCTGGGAGTGGCTCGTGATGCCGCAGGGACTAAAGAATGCCCCTGCGACGTTCAACAGGTGCGTCACGCACTTGTTGCGCTCGGTGCGCGACTTCGCACCGAGCTATTTCGACGATGTGTTCATTCACAGCTGGGCTGTGAATGGGAAGTCAGATGTGGCGATACATAAGGAGCATCTCCGCAAGTTGTTTGCGCTCATGCGCAAACACAAACTCTATGCAAACCTGAAGAAGTGCATCTTCGGGGCTAGCGAGATACCCGTCCTTGGGTGTCTCGTAGGGAAGAACGGCGTACGCCCTGACCCAGGAAAGGTCAGAGTGATCAATGAATGACCTACGCCTTCAAACGTCAAGGAACTGAGGCAGTTCCTTGGACTCGCCATG